>PVKP010002234.1:0-127245 GCA_004027715.1 Plecturocebus donacophilus
GAGGTGAGATACTGACCCCAGACACAGAGACTCGGAGGTGAGATACTGACCCCAGACACAGAGACTCGGAGGTGAGATACTGACCCCAGACACAGAGACTCGGAGGTGAGATACTGACCCCAGACACAGAGACTCGGAGGTGAGATACTGACCCCAGACACAGAGACTCGGAGGTGAGATACTGATCCCAGACACAGAGACTCGGAGGTGAGATACTGATCCCAGACACACTCTGTTAGTACATGATGGGACCAGGTTTTTTGATACCTTTAGGCTCTTAAGCCCTGCATCTGTCCTGACTTTGAGAGGGAGTCTTAGGTTGGGCTCAGTGGCTCAGGGCTGTAATCCTGGTACTTTGAGTGAGTCACGAGGTCAGGAGTTTGAGACCAGCCTGGCCAACATGGTGAAACCCTATCTCTACTAAGAATACAAAAAATTAGCTGGACGTAGAGGTGGACACTTGTTATCCCAGCTACTCAGGAGGCTGAGGCAGAAGAATCGTTTGAACCCCGGAGGTGGAGGTTGCAGCGAGCTGAGATTGTGCCACTGCACTCAAGCCTGGGCAACAGAACGAGACTCCATCTCAAAGAGAGAGAGGAGAGAGAGAGAGAGAGAGAGAGAGAGAGAGCCTCTTTCAGTTGGGTAGTCACTTGGTCAAATCATGGTTTTGTGAATGATCCTTGCAGGCCACATGTGCCAAGGCCACCCAGGTCCAGCGGGACATTTTGGACCTACCCTGAGCATCTGTGAACCTGTTGGTGGCCGCCACACCTGCGATTGCCCCCAGGGGGCCCTTTTCCCAGAAAGTGTTCCAAGGGGTACAGCCAAAGGAGATCTTGGATGGGCTGCAGCGTAGGGCCTCCGTCCTCAGCCCAGATTCCCTGGGACTCCTTTTACCATTTCTGAGCACCCACACCCCGCTTCTGCGCACTGTCAAGGGCCAGCACCGACAGCTGGTTTTTGGAGTACTTGCCAGGATATTGCAACCGCGTTGTCCACACTGCAGTGGGGTTCACCTTCCTGCACTGGTGCAGAGTATGAAAGCCCGCTCGCTTGCTTCAGGTTGGAATAACTTGAGGTGTAACTGGCCCCCTCCCCCGAGGGTCCCTGCAGCATCAGATTGGAGCTGCCTCTTGCAGAACTTTGCCTGAGCTCACACCGGTGCATCCCCAGCCTGTTTCTCCCATTGTTGTGCCTGTCTCCCCTGGGCGCGCTCCCAGAGCACATCACAGGCCCTTGAATCCTTGCCCCAGTGCTTCTTCCTGGGGGTCCCAACCAGAGAGTTGCATCCATAGACAGCCCACAAGGCAGAGAAGGCTCGACATGAAATCCAGCTCCCTCTTGCATGGGGACCAAGCATGGTTTTCCCCTGGGGAGTGAGAATGCAGTGTGTGTTTGGAGAGTGGTGGGAAGTCACGTGGTCTGCCTCGAGGTATGCCATGAGGACCTGCTGCCTTGTCTGCCTTCCTGGCTCCCCTCACAGGTCTACTCAGGAGACCCCTCCATGTTCCCCAGCTAGTAAGGGACTAAGGCAGGACTTGAACTTAGGTCTTTTTTTCACAAGTCTATGTATGGCTTAAACACAAATCTCTCCCCTCCACCCAACACCCACAACTCATTTGCTGTCAGCAGGCCTTATGCTTGGGACTTTTCCAAGCACCTCATCTTTCAGGCTCCTTCCCACTTTCAGGTCCTCACCGGTGCCCACAAGCCAAGAGAGACATGGAAACCACAGGAGGGACAGAGGCTGTGAGCTGGCTGGCAGTAGAGAACAGAGAGGAAGGGAGAGAGGACCTGAGGGCGCAAGAAGGGTCATGACCTAGGGGTCCAGTGCTCTTCCTGCCTGTCTGCCAATATCTCCAGGAATCGGACCCCTTTCTAATTCACTTTGATCCAGGCTGCCCCAGGAGGCTGAGGTGGGAGGATCACCTGAGCTCAGGAGTTGGAGGTTACAGTGAGCTATAATCTCATCACTGCACTCCAACCTGGCTGACACAATGAGACAGATGTTCTAGCTTCATTCCCCAAGGTTACATCTTTAGAGCTCCAGGGGTTTCCAAGAAGTCCTCAGTGGCTCTCAAAGCTGAAGCCCGGTGATGCTTAGCTCTCGGGCATGCAACAGCCAGTAGGTTGGCATGGCAGGCGGCTTACACTCCCACTATCCTGCCTGTGTGTGAATCTCCTGCCTCCAGGCACCTCCTTGCACCTCTGGGGGTCATAGCCCAGTACCTAAGCAGCCTACCTAGCCCCAGCTCCCCACTGGGCAGAGCAAGGGCTTGAGAGGGTCCTTTGGCTGCTGGATCCAGGGTGTTCAATGTGCCAGGCACTGCAGGGGAGAAAAGAGAGAGACACAGGGCCAGCTCCCTGCCCTTTGGAGCTGAAGGCCCAGGACACAGGCTTAGCAAGCCCCAAGCATGCAGGAGCAGCTGGATGCCAGCAGACAGTAGGCTGACTCAGACTGGCAGGATCTCTGCAGAGGGAGAGGAAGTCTAGTTTCAGGTCAGGAGGGCTTCCTGGAGGAGACAGCATGAACTCAGCTTTGATTCCTGGAGCCAGAGGACTGTGGAAACAATCAGGCAATCATGGCTACTTTCCACCAAGTGCTTGCCCTGGCCTGGCTTTGTGTCTGACTCATCTTATTTTCCACAACCCTGCAAAGCCTTTTAAAATTCTAGATGAGAAAATAGAGCCACAGAAAGGTTATAAGAGCCACACAGTTGCCAACTGGTAGGGCCTAGATTGGGGCTGCCAGTTTATGGAGAGCACACAGACCCTGAAAGGTAATAAATCCCTCTCATTTAAGGCTGTGTGTCCTTTAGTGTGAGAGAAGCACCCATGGGTGCAGGATGGGGACTGGGAGAGGTAGAGAAGGTTTCACAAAGGAGGAAGCTTTTAACCTGGGCTCTTAAAGGGTGAGTAGGAAGTTTGTCCAGGGTAGAGGAGGCCATTCCAGGCAGGAAGAACAAGTGCTGGAGCTTGGAGTGGTCAAGGGGGAGCTGGTGAATGGGTTGAGTGTGGCTGGGGGCGGGGAGAGAGGAAGATAAACCTGGGAGCAGTAACTGCATGCATTCAACATTCAAAAATCACTTATTTAAAATCAATATGATGTTGTTGTTTTTTTTAAATGGTTTATTGTCCTGGAGCGGTGACTCATACCTGTAATCCCAGCACTTTGGGAGTCTGAGGCAGGAGGTTTGCTTGAAGTCAGGAGTCTGAGACCAGGCTGGACAACATGGCAAAACCCCATCTCTACAGGTGTGGTGGCACGCCTGTAGACCCAGCTATTCAGGGGGCTGAGGTGGGAGGATCACCTGAGCCCAGGAATTGGAGATTGCAGTGAGCTATGATCGCATCACTGCACTCCAACCTGGGTGACACAGTGAGACCCCATCTCTATTCTTTTTTTAAAGGCTTATTGAATGAAGGAAGGAATGACTGAATTGTACTCCCCAGGCTCTGTTAGTACAAAACAGGAGTTGGACAAATGTTTGTTCAATGAATGAACAAACTGGATTTCCCTTGCCTAGCACATAGCAGGCACTCAATAAAGATTTGCTGCACTAATCAGTGCATTAATGAAGTAGTGATGCACCGCACTAACCAGTGAGTGCATGAAGCAGTGATACACGGCACTGACTAGTGCATCCGTGAAGCAGTGATGCACCGCACTGACCAGCGCAACCGTGAAGCAGTGATGCACCGCACTGACCAGCGCATCCGTGAAGCAGTGATGCACCGCACTGACCAGCGCATCCGTGAAGCAGTGATGCACCGCACTGACCAGCGCATCCGTGAAGCAGTGATGCACCGCACTGACCAGCGCAACTGTGAAGCAGTGATGCACCGCACTGACTAGTGCAACTGTGAAGCAGTGATATACTGCACTGACTCGTGCATCCGTGAAGCAGTGATGCACCGCAATGACTAGTGCATCCGTGAAGCAGTGATTTACCGCACTGACTCGTGTATTCATGAAGCAGTGATACATCACACTAACCAGTGCATCCAGGAAGCAGTGATGCACCACACTGACCCGTGCACCCGGGAAGCAGTGACGACGCACGCATTAACCAGTGCATCGGTGAAGCAGTGATGTACCCCACTAACCCGTGCATTGATGAAGCAGTGATGACGCGGAATTAGCTGGGGGAGATGACGCCTGTGGCCTTACAGCTCCGATGGCGGTGACTGGCCATTCCCCCACCGCCGCCCCTGCCCCCAGCGGCGTGCGCTCTAACGCGGAGCAGATGGCGGGGGCGGGAGCCCGGGCGGGCGGGGCTCTGCGCCTAGGCGGCAGCAGCCGGGCCTGATTAGGCCCCCCTCCCGCTGGCGGCCCTTGGCGCTTTGAAGTGAGCCGCTGCCGGGCGGCTCCGGCCGCCTGGCCGTCCCTGCCGCCAGGCCGTCGGACCCAGGCTGGCGGCGGGGCTGGCGGCGCGTGTTGATCCAGGTGCGGGCTGGGGGCTGGGCGCGGGATCCTCTTTCCTGCAGGCCCATCTGGGACTTCAAAGCGCAGCGCGGGGCTCAAAGGCGGCCCGGGTGGGGGTGGGGCGGGGAGGGCGCGCTGGCTTCCTCCCAGGCAGCCGGCCCCGGGCCAGCGGGGGCCCTCCACGCTAACCCCACCCCCATCCCGTGGAGCGCTTTATGGAGCGCCTACCGGGTGCCAGACTCTGTGCGATCTGACTTCTCACACAGCTACGGAGGCAGGTGGTGCAGTGATCCCCATGCTATAGGTGAGGACCCTGGCTCACAAAGGCCAGGGACTCGCGGGAGGCCTCAAGGCCGCCTGACTCCCAGGGCCTCCCTGCTTCCTTATGGCGCTGCCTCTCTTGACGCTGGCATCTCCCTCTGTTGTCTTTGGTCTTTCCAATCCGAGGGCACAGTCGTTAGTTTATTATAAACGCAGTGGCTGGCATGTCTTGAGTCCCTGCCGTGTGCTGGATGTGAGGAATCTGCTCACACCACCCTGCGAGGTGGGAACACCCGTTGCTGTCCTCACTTCAGAGAGGTCAACAAACTTGCCCACAGAGCTAATAAATGGCAGAGCCACAATTTCAACCCAGGACAAGTCAGCTCCTGAGTCCTCCCTATGCCCATCTGATTCTGCTCCACTTCCTCCAGGAAGCCCTCCCTAGGGCCCCAGCTCAGGGCTATTTCCATCAGCAGAACAGCTAAGAGAACTCCTGTCTGCGCCCTCCCCACGTCTCATCCTGCTACTCAGGCACCTGCAGCACCACCATCACCCAGGATCTCATTACTGCACTAACCAATGTGTCCATGAAGCAGAAATGCAGAATCCCAGGCCCCACTCCAGGCCTTCAGAACGAGAATCTGCATTTGTAAAGATCCCGGGTGATTGGGACGCAACGTTAAAGTCTGAGGAGCACAGGGCTGTCAGGACATTTTGGCTGACATCCCCGCATTGTCCATGTATGGCAAACTGTCTTTGGTAAGCTGTGCCTCCTCCATCAGACTGAGAACTCCCCAAGGCAAGAGCTGAGCCTTCTCTGTCAGATCAGAAGGGCTTCCGGGGCTGTGGCTGCACTTGCTCCAGCAGGCTGGGATCTCTCTAAGGGCAGGGTTTGAACTTCCTTCTCCACACTTGTCCTTTAGCAGAAGCAGAGATGGTTCTAGGGCCTGGACCAGAGGCTTACCTGAAGCCCATGGTGCCTCCTCCATCTGAGTGGGAGCCTCCATAGCCAGTAATGAGTCTCCTCCCTCAAACTTGGGATTCCCTATGAAGCCTGGCTGGCTTTGGCGTAGGAAGCCACTTGCAAGGAGAGGTGGCTGCTGTCCTTGCTCTCCTGTGCATGGATGGAACCGGACAGGGTGGAGTGTGCCCCTAGTACACACCACCCTGGGACCTTCCTGACCCCCTCGTTGGCCCCGGGTGTGCCTGTTAGAGGGACCTGGAGGGGTGAGGGTTGGGGAGCAGGCAGGTGCCACAAGCTGGACCATGTGTGCTGCCTGACACCATGCCTCTCTGGGCACACATTTGTCCCTGTGCGTCACTGAGGGGCCATTCAGGCGGCAGAAAGCCCACAGGCGGGTGCGAGAGTGAGCCTGCTGGCAGCGGGAGGGTATTTTTAGAGCTTTGACTGACACTGACGGCCCTTTATTAAGCTGTCACTGCCTCCACCCTGGCCCCAGCCCCTTCTGGCCCGTACAAAAAAGAAAGCTCGTTGTCATTTTGTTAAGAGCAGGGTCCTGGCAGCCCTTTGGCGGTCCCTCACTGACTGGATAGGTTATTTCTCACCGTGTCTGGGGTCCAGGTGCCCCTGCTGGCACTCCCAGCGTGCCCTGCAGCCTGACCCTTCACACATCTGGCAGTGATAAATGGCTTCAGCGTTGCTGCCATCACCTTGCACACTCTGATCCCGCTCACTTTGTTCTCCCTTTAAAGCCAGTGGGCGGGTGGGGGAGGGGGCTTCTCTCTCTTCTTCCCTGTCTCCATCAGCCGTCTCCTGGATACTTGCAGGCCTGTGCTCTGATACCACTTGAAAGGGACCGAGACACTCAGTTATCTGGTCTGGGAAGTCCAGCCTGAGAGTTGTCTGTGCTGACTGGTAGAGTTTGGGAGGGTGGGAGTACACGTCTACGTATGGATGTATGTGTATATGCATGAGTACTGTATGCATGTGTGTGTGTGTGCTTGTGTGTGTGTGTGTGTGTGTGTGTGTGTGTGTGTGTATTTGGGATGTATCAATATGAGTTCCTTTTAACTGCTATAACTTTATAATCTATTTCGATCCCTAGTAGGGCAAGACGGACCTATTTGTACCCCCTGCACAAACATCTTCAGTTCTTTTAAAAAATGTTGTAGTTTTAGGGATATGCCCAACAAACTTTGTGCACAAATTCTACATTTGTGTCTTTTGGTGCACAAATAAAAAACACAAATGGAGACCAAAAGGCAACTACCAGAATGCTATTTGTAACTTCTTCAAGCTGGAAGCTACCCAAATACCTGTGAGCAGTAGAATGGATAAATATATAGGGAGATAGTTGTATACTGAGATATTACACAGAAATGAGAATAAATGGCAACTCAGACAATAATATGCGTGGATTGCACAATCATGATGTTGAGTTAAAGAAGCCAGATGCAAAAGAGTACATATGGTATGATTCCATATTTAGAAAGTTTAAAAATAGGCAAAACTAGTCAATTAAGACAGCGGCTGGGGAGTGTTTATCCTTAAACAGGGGAGTGACTGCAGAGAAGTTACAAGGGGGACTTCCAGGGCAGTATTCTATTTCTTGATCTGAGTATGTGTTACCTGGGCATGTTCTTTTTGTTACAATTTATTAAACTGCATATTTATGATTGTGCACTTTCTGTGTGTATGTTATACTTCAATCAAAAGTTGAAAAACTTGTATTTTTTGTATGATAGTCCTTGTATGATAGAATTTTTAAAATCAGCTTATTGAATTCAATGAAAAATTCTGTTGGGGTCTTGACTGGAATTGTATCATATTATAGATTAGTTTGGAAAGATTTTCCTGCTTTATGGTGATACTTTTTCTTCATGGACATGGTATACCTCCACTTATTTACAGTAACTTTTACATCTCAGTAAAGTTTTAGGATTTTCTCCAGGGTCCTGTGACTTTCTGGTTGGGTTTATTCCAAGGTACCTTGTGGATTTTTTATTTTTATTTTTGGCAAAGGAGATTTTTTTTTCTTTTATGTTTTCAAATTGTGTGTATGTGCGCGTGTTTTAAAAAATGGTGATAAAACATAAATAACATAAAATTTACTATTTTAACAATTTTTGGTATACAGTTCTGTGGCATTAAGTACATTCAAGTTGCTATGCAACCGTTACTACCATCCATCTACAGAACTTTTTCATCTTCCCCAGTTGAAGCTCTATATCCATTAAACAATAAATCCTGATTCTCACTTCCCAACCTCTGGAAACCACCATGCTATGTACTTTATGTCTCTATGAATATACTTAGTTTATGTATCACATGTAAATGAAATAATATATGTAATATTTGCCCTTTTCTGACTAGCTTATTTCACCTTGCATAATGTCCTCAAGGTTCATCCATATTGTAGCATGAGTGTGCGAATTTCATTCCTTTTTAAGGCTGAATAATTCAATTATGTGTATATACCACTGTCCATTCATCCATCAAGGGACATTTGAGGTGTTCCTACCTTTTGACTATTGTGAATAAAATGTTGGTATGAAAAGGTGTTGTGATATTGTGCAATATATATTTGGTCTTTAATCCCATTTCCTGATATACAGCTCCTAAAATCCTTGGAATCTCCAAGGTGATATCTTTTTGTAAGCTAATGATTGACTGGTAGCTTCAGGATTGGGGCTGGTCACCAGAAAGAGCAAGGCAAGATTAGAGGGTTGGGACTTTCAGCCTTGCCTACCGATCTCTGGGGAAGGGAGCTGGGCTGAAGGTCAAGTTGATCACCAATGGCCAATGGTTTAATCAATCATGCCTCCATAAAAACCCCGAAGGACAAAGTTTGGCTTCCCAAAAGCTGATCATGTGGAGGCTGATGGGAAGGTGAACATGAACTCATCCACATGTCAGGAGGTGACACATCCCAACTCCATGGGGACAGAAGCTCCTGCTCTCAGGACCCTTCCAGATCTTGCCCTGTGTATCTCTTCATCTGGCTGATTATGTGTATCCTTAAAATATCCTATAATGAGCTGGTGAATGTTAAAGTGTTTCCTTGAGTTCTGTGAGCTGCTCTAGCAAATTAATGGAACCCCAAGGGAGGGTCATAGGAACCCCAACCCGAAGCCAGTCAGTTAGAAGTTCCAGAGGCCTGAACTTGTTACTGATGTCTGAAGCAGGGGGCAGTCCTGGGGACTGATCCGTCAACCTGTGGGATCTGATACAATTGGAGGACACCCAGCTGGTGTCTGCTACAAGGGACATTGGTTGCTTGCTTGCTGCTGGAGTGAAATCCTCATATATTTTGGGGTCCCAGCAGTCTTCCATGTTGATGATTGTTGTGTTGGTGTGAGAACAGAGGAAACACACAGTGTTGTTGTTGTTTTTTTTCCCAAAAAGGTGCACATTTATCTGTTTGAATTTCTGCTTTCAAATCTTTTGGACATACCAAAAGGGAGAATTGCTGATCGTGTGGTAATTCTATGTTGAATTTTTTGAGAAACTGCCATACTGTTTTCCACACTGACTGTGCCATTTTACTTTGTTAGTTTTCTGCTGTTGTGTATGAAAGCTATTGTGTTTTGAGAAATTGGCTTTGCATTTGTGTGTACACTTCTGAGTGTGCATATGCACAAGTGTGTGTGTGTATGTGTGTATGTGTATGGAGCAGCCATACCCACAAGAGCATGGATCACTTGGACCTGCTTCTGACTGCACATCACAGAAACCCACCTCAAGCTGGCTTAGATGGTGAAGAGCTTTATCATCTCATCCACCCTCAACATCAGAGGTGGCTGCCTATGGCAAGAAGGGACACAGGCTTCCTCAACCACGTCCAGCAGAACAGAGTGAGCTCCTCCCCACACATGGCTGGTAGCTCTCTGCCTTTGCAAGCAAATCGCTCCAGTAGCCTAAAGGCAGGGTTCTGAAGGAAGTTGCAGCTGCAGGCCATTGGAAACAAAGCATGCAGAGTGGCAGAAAGCTACTCAGAAAGGTGCAAGGGGATTATCTCTGCAGTGGTGTTGATTAACTCAGCAGCTGTACTTCGTCATGACTCCGAATCCTACCACCTGTTCATGTGCCTGCTTGCCCCAGCTACTTTCACTCCCACAAGGTAGCAGTCACAGCTCCCAGGTCACTTCCAAAATGTGACACTATCTGGCCCATAGCTGAGGGCTGCCACTTTCACTACATCTCATTTTATCAAAGAGAAAACTTCACAAAAGCCTAACCTGCTTTCCCTCATTGGCCAAATTGCATCCAGGTGGATCCTGAATCCCGGGGGAGTGAGCTTACTATGGCTGGGTGGATTAATCTAACGGGAGGTAGGGAGAGGAAGGCCACCCTGGGCTTGCGGTATCATGGAAGGGGTGGATGCCAGCGGAAATGGAGGTAAGGAGGAAGGCAGAAACTCTGAGCCTTTCTTTCCAGTCTCTGTCCTGATCTCCAAGGCTCACAATTGCTCTTTGGGGAACAGAGAGTGTAGGGGCATGCACACATGTGTACATGGAATGGTATAGTCAGGGAAGACCTCCTGCAGGAAGAAGGGAGAGAAGGACCATGTTCTCAACTAGGGGGAAATGTGGGCAAAAGGGAGGAGCCAGAATGAACAGAGTGTCACATCTGCAGAGAAAATGCTGGCTGAACCAGATGTGTCTTTCATCTGTACATTTCTTGAACAGAGAAGCGGGCCTTCAAATATGACTCAAGTCTGAATCCAATGATTCTCTTTCATTCACTCAAAAAATGAAATGCCTTTTGAGCACCTTCTCTAAGCAGGACCCCAGGCCAAGCACAGATGATTCAACAGCAGATAAGACAAATCCTAGGCCCTCGTGGACTCCCATTCAAGAGGGCAGGGCTGCTGTGCCCAATCCTCTGTGTGGCGGCGGCGGTATGCCCAGCTCAGCTGGTGACATGATTTGGTTCTGTGTCCCCACCCAAATCTCACCTTGAGTTGCAATAGTCTCCATGTATCATGGGAGGGACCCAGTGGGAGGTAATTGAATCATGGGGGCGGGTTTTTCGCGTGCTGTTGTCATGATAGTTAACAAGTCTCATGATATCTGATGGTTTTATAAATGAGAGGTCCCCTGTACATGCTGTTTTGACTGCTGCCATCTAAGACATCCCTTTCTCTTCTTTCATCTTCCACCATGATTGTGAGGTGTCTCCAGTCATGTGGAACTGAGTCCATTAGACCTCTTTATTTTGTAAATTACCAAGTCTCCAGTATGTCTTTCTTAGCAGCATGAGAAAAGACTAATACAGATGGTCAGAGTCATGTCTGCCTCCCATGCCGCTGTGGCCTTGAGGGCAGAGACCCTCGGTGTGGAGTGCTGGTAGCTGCTGCCTCAGAGGAGTGCCCCTGTCTGCGAGGGCTGTCTGCCCATGGCTACACCTCCTCTCTAGGAGCTGTCCACATTCAAGGAGTTGTTGATGTGCAATACGAAGATCTGGATCCTGTCTCAATCTGGGACAACTCCAGAGGGCCTGTGGGATTTCAAAGCTCCCTGTGGGGTTAGCAGAGGCCTCTGCTCTAATGACTTCTCTGCCAACTTCTTCCTCTGCTCAGCCTTGAACCCCTCACCCTCAGGTGTAGGTCCTGAGAGTCTCCCTGACAGTCCTGAGTGCACATCTCCATTTCATTGCCTGGATCCTAGAAACCCAGTCTAAGAGAGATCAGTTGTACTAAATCTAAATGAAAGAACTGTTCGAATTTCTCCTTTTGCACATGCACACACTCAGACACACACATATATATACATGGGGGGGGTGTTAAACTCCTGCAGAGTGAGAAAGAGGTATTTTTAATTTAGGTGACAAAGAATCAAATTAAGGATATTTGGCTACTTTTTTCTTTCTTTCTTTCTTTTCTTTTTTAGACAGAGTCTCACTCTATTGCCTAGGCTGGAGTGCAGTTGTATGATCTCGGCTCACTGCAACCTCCGCCTCCTGGGTTCAAGCAATTATTCTGCGTCAGTCTCCCAAGTAGTAGGGATTACAGGTGCCCACCATCATGCCCAGCTAATTTTTTGTATTTTTAGTAAAGATAGGGTTTAATCATGTTGGCCAGGCTGGTCTTAAACTCCTGACCTCAGGTGATCCACCTGCCTCAGCCTCCCAAAGTTCTGGGATTACAGACATGTGCCACCGTGCCCGGCCTCAGCAACATTTTTTCCCCCTAGTTTTACATAGATAAATGCTTATCTCCCACTTAAAAGTGTTGTCATTTTACAACAGATGGCATTTGTTGAGCATGTGCTAGGTGCCAGGCACTCTGCTGGACACTTCACATGCCCATCTTATCCTCACTATAACCATATGAGGTAGGCACCATCATGGGCATTTTAAGAAGAGGGGATTTAGGCTCAGAGAAGTTAAATAACTTGTCTGAGATCAAATACAGAGGGTGTCAGTTGAGGATTGATTGGAGAAGCATAGCCTCTACCACTGATAGAGCAAAACAGATTTATTATGGAGGTAAGACCTTACATAACTGTGCAGGTGGTTGCCACTACGTTGGGTAGAGCCTGGCGTCATGCTACCTCAGTCCCCTGGGGAAGGAAGGCTGCAAGTGGACAAGAGTAGGGTGGATGGGAAGCACGTCCGCCTGTCTTCACTTTCTCCAGCCTTGATGCCCTGGGTGAGCTGGAGGGAAAGCTGGCTCACTTCCCTGTGGAGCTGCACACATACTGGCCGGGACTGGGAGATGCTGAGGGAGACCTGGGAAAAGATTGAGAAACTAGGTGCTGTCCCTGACAATCAGGCAACCCAGGGGGTCAGGGATAGCAATGTGTGAGCTGCCTCAGGGCCTGGGACCCCATGCGGACTTTGAGCATTAAAAAAATACATATATGGCTGCTGCTTCACTTCTGACTTTCAGCTCTTACCAAATGTCTGTTTCAGCCAACACGAACTTAGAACCATATGGAGATTCTGGGACAACGTGGTTCCAGCTCCGCTATGTTGATGCAGTGCCAATGCATTGCAGACACAGGGAGGAGCCAGAATCCAGGCCTGTCTGCCTTGTGCTGAAGCCCATGGAGCTTGATTTTCACTTCGTCCAGCCAGAAGTGGGTGGGTAAGGGGCAGATGGGGACCTGGGGCTGCACACATGAATGTGACTTCGGGACTGGCTGGGTAATTTAAAGAGGGTGAAGTGACCTGGGGGAGGAGTAGGGAGTGGTGGAGACTGTGGCGAACTGAAGAACACATACCCCGTCTAAAGGGGGTGGCCCATTCGATTGTTGCCATTCCAAAATGTGGGCACAGTGTGGTTGGATCATATGATTTTTTTTCACTCTAAACTAGAGATATTAAGTTTGGTGTGTACGGGTGTATAAAATCTGCCAATTTGAATTTTCTAGACATCACTGTGCAAGCCAAACAAAATCTGACTGTGAATTGGATTTGTCACTGGGCTCCCAGTTTATGAACCTTGACCTTGGAGACTTCTCTCCTGGCAGACCCTCCTCAGCATTCTGGCCTCACCTCTGAAATGCTACTGACCAAAGGCTCCCCTATTCTCTCAGAAGAAGGGGAGGCAGCCCCCAGCCTCTGGCTCCAGACAGACACAGCCATACAGAAAGGCATTACCGGACTTGAGGCCAGGCCAGGGTCTTCTGCCTCCCTCTTGGTGCTTGCAGTACCCCTCCCCCGCATCTGTCCAGGCAGACACAGCCATACAGACAGGCATTGCCAGATCTGAGGCAAGGCCAGGGTCTTCTGCCTCCCCTCTTGGTGCTCGCAGCCCCGCCTCCCGCATGTGCCACGGATGTGAATGCCATTCTTCCCCACACTGAAGAAGATAGGTTTCGTCTTTTCATATGAAGACATTTGCAGGTTTACATCCGTATAAATGCAAACATGTGCTTGTGTAAACTATTTTGTGGATGTACTTTTTTTTCTACTTATTACTTGGCCCTTTTCTACCTTTTAGCATTGTTACAAGATCTCTGGGGTGCTGATTTCTCTGGTTGAAAATCTCATCCAGGAAGGATGAGCTACGCAGGCAAGTGAAGGGTGAAGAGGAGTTTTATTTAGTGTTAGAACAGCTCAGAGGAGTGGGCAGCTCCTCTCTGTAGGCAGGTTGTCCAATCGAGTGTTCAGCTTTTAGCAGAGAAGAGGCCCTGGAGAGGGTGGCTCTTCTTTGCCGGCAAGTAATTTGGTCATCTCTGCAGGTCTCTGATGCTCTCAGCAGAGAGGGTGCTCCTCTCTGCAGCTGGTCGTCCAGTCCCGTCCTCTCTCTGCCCTCTTAGTCCTCTGGCCATCCTCTGCCTTGCTCTGGGTGAGCCCAGGGCTTTTATAGACCTCAGAGGGGAAGAAGTACTTACCAACTGGTCCATGGGCAGCCATGGGCTGGGGTAAGAGGCACCATGAGTCCCCACTCTGGTCTGCGAGATCGTCAGCCCAGTCCCCAGCCTTCAGGCCCTCCCTGGCCTGAAGGTGGGGTCTTACTGAGGACCCACCCCCTTCCACCCAGAACTCTGCCTCCCTCTGCCATTCAAGGCCCAGGGGCTTGGCCCCAAACCCCCTACCAGATATGAGCTGGCACCAGGAAGGGAAAGAGGTCAGACTGCAGGAAGAGATACCCCCAAACCAGCAGGGATAGTGGGGGGCCCTTCCCGGGCTCCCAAGGGTACAGGCTGTAGAGACACCCAGCTCCTGCACCTGGGAGGGCAGCTGCAGCTGCACCTGGGAAGGCAGATCCTGCCTGTTCCTGGCCCTCCCATAAGAGCACAGGGAGGCTTGGATCCACAGCTGCAGTTTGGGCAGCTGGAGCCCCACCCAGGAGGCCTGGGTCTGCAGCTGCAGTTTTGGTCGCTGCAGCAGCACCCGGGGAGCTCCCTTTCCAACTCAGAAAGGGCAGGGCTCCCACCGGCTCCATGGAGTATGCAGCCCCAGCCATGCAGCTGCTGTGATGGCAGCAGCCACTGCCATCAGCCTCTTCCCGTGTTCTTATCCTATCTTATGTAATCATACATCCAGATACATATATTCTTCCACGTTTTTTTTTCTTCTTTTAGAGAGAAGGTCTTGCTCTGTGGCCCAGGCTGGAGTGCAGTGGATCCATCGTAGCTCACTGCAGCCTTGAACTCCTGGGCTCTGGTGATCCTCCTGCTTCAGCCTTCTGAGTAACTGGGACTACAGGTGGATGTTACTGTGCCATGCTAATTTTTAAATTTCTGTAGAGACAGGGTCTTACTATGTTGGCCAGACTGGTCTCGACCTCCTAGACTGAAGCCATCCTTCCACCTCAGCCTCCCAAAGTGCTGGGATCTCAGGAGGGAACCCCCATGCCCACAGAGTCTTTCTGATCATTGTTTAGATTGCACAGATGAAACATTATATATGATCTTCTGTATTGCGCTTTTCCCCTCCTACGTTTGGCAGCCCTGTGGTCCAGGTCTAATTCATTCTTTGTGCTGTCTGTGTAATATTCTTGAGTGTGCTGTGCCAGCATTCATTTAGTTGTTTCCTACTGAGGGACATTTAGCCTGCACATTGATTAACATGAACCAAGACTATGCTGTGGCCACCAGGAAACTCTGAAATTGCAGCATCTTAACAAAACAAAGCTGTGGATTTCTTGCTCCTGTTGCAATGCAGTGTAGTTGGGCAGCCCTTGGGTGATCTCCTCAGAGCTTTCATCTCGGGAATTGAGCTCCTTCCATCTCCATCATGGGGTCTCGGCAGTTGCCACGGAAGGTGAAGAGAAAGAAGGGGCATGATGCTATAGGTTTCATGACCATGCCTCACCTCCTCCCAGTCCCTAGCCAGAACCAATCACATGGTCTCAGCTGAACTGCCAGGGAGGCTGGGAAATAAGGTGTTCCCTGTGTGGCCCGTTTCTGCCACACTTTGTTTCAAGGTTGTTTTTCTTGTCATTATGAAAATTGATTCAATAAACATCTTTCTTCACTTGTCCTCAGGATATGGTGGTTTCATTTCTATCATATTTCCAGGGTTAGAACTGTTGTGTCAAAGAGAATATTTTAAATGCAAAATGTGTATTTTAAAAGTAAAATTTTTCATGTATCTCCTTAAGCTTTAATTGAAGTTGCCAGATTCCTTCTCAAAAAGTCTGTAATAATTTGCATTTTCAGCAACAACGCATGAGGGTAGCTTTTTCCTAAATCTCTGCCAGCCATTGTGTTATTGTTCTTTTCAAATTTCCTCTGTGATATCTCATTGTCAGTTTCATTTGCATTTCTCTGACCACTAATGAGTGTGAGCATCTTTTCATTTGTCCGCGGTCATTTGGCTTCATTCTTTGGTGAATTGCCTATTCATGTCCTTTGCCATAATTTCTTTTGGGTTGCTTGCCCTTTTCTTTTCAAATTGTAAGAGCTCTTTGTATATTATAGATGGTAGCCCTTTGTCCACTGCATTACAAATATTTTTCCCCAAATGTATCGTTTTTCTATCACCTTTGCTTACGGTATGTTTGTTGTTTGTCTTTCAGAAGATGAACATGTTTGTGTAGTCAAATGTGCCTCTTTTCTTTCTCTCTCTCTTTCTTTCTTTTTTCTCCCTTTCTTTCTCTCCTCCTTTCTTCCTTCCCTTCTTCCCTCCTTCCTTCCTTTCTTTTTCTTCTTTTCTTTTCTTTCCTTCTTTCTTTCTTTCCCTCTTTCTTTCTGTCTTTCTTTCAGATGGATTCTCTCTCTGTCACTAGGCTGGAGTGCAGTGGCACAATCTTGGCTCATTGTAGCCTCTGCCTTCTGGGTTCAAGTGATTCTCCAGCCTCAGCCTCCTGAGTACCTGAGGCTACCCTCCACCCACCACCACGTGCTGGTACCTGCCACCACACCCACCTAATTTTGGTATTTTTTAGTAGAGATGGGATTTCACTGTGTTGGTCAGGCTGGTCTCAAACGCTTGACCTTAGGTGATCCACCTGCCTTAGCCTCCCCAAGTGCTGGGATTACAGGTGTGAGCCACCACTCTTGACCTACCTCTTATATTTTTATATGCCGGATTTGCACTCCTGGAGGGTCTCTCCTTACTTGGGTCCTTTAAGAAGCTGCTCTCCATCATGGGTTTGAACTGTGAGAGGCTTCCCTCATCATCTCTCCTGGGTATCTGCTGTCACCCTTGCTACCTGGCCATGTAATATCCAATGGTCCCAGACCTGATTCCTACAAAACTTTCCAGGCCTTTGAGAGCTAAGCTATCCAGGTCACACAGAGGATCAGGGAGGCAGGTACACCGTGGAGGGACCCTGAGCTTGGAGTCTGAGATCTGAGTACTAGAATTGGCTCTGAGCCACCTGTGTGAACTTGGCTGAATCTCTTGGGCTCTTTGGATCTCAATGACCTCATCTGAAACATGGGGCGTAACCCTTGCCCAGCTGACTTCCTAGGGTGCTCTGAATATCAGGTGATTCAATAGACGTTCAGGTAATCTATACAAGATTTGCAACCCTGTACAGATGTTGAGATGCAACAATATTGTGACTACTGACAACTTCTGAGTCTTGACAGTGAGTGACTTTACATACATGGTCTCATTTAATCCTCAGCAATTCTAGAACATAAGTATCATTACCCTCTCCTTAGAAATAAAGAAACATGGGCTCAGAGTGGGTAAGTTAATGTCCAAGGTTGCACAGCAAATAAGTGGCAAAGCAAATCTTCCAGAACCAGAGTCACCTCACCCGGTAGTGTGTGCATGTGTGTGTGTTGAGGGGTGGGGGGAGAAAGAGAGAGTCAGGGAGCCTGGTGAAAACTTTAGGTTTTGTTTGTTTTTTTCTTTTTTGAGACAGAGTCTCCCTTTGTTGCCCAGGCTGGAGTGCAGTGGAACGATGATGGCTTACTGCTGTCTCCACTTTCTGGGTTCAAGCAATCCTCCCATCTCTGTCCCCCAGGTAGCCGGGCCTGCAGGTGTATACCACCACGACTCCCTAATTTTTGTATTATTATTATTATTATATACATATTTTTTTAGAGACGGGTTTTTGCCATGTTGCCCAGGCTGGTCTCAAGCTTCTGAGCTCAAGTGATTTTCCTGCCTTGCTCTCCCAAAGTGCTAAGATTACAGACATGAGCCACTGTGCCTGGCTGAGGACTTTTTTATTTTTTTTTGAGAGAGAGACTATGCGGAGCTTGAAGGTTGCTATGAGCAGCATGGGACATTTTGCAATACAACTTGGGCATTTCCTGAGAGGACTGAAAACTTTCAAGTGGATAGGGGTGGCCTCCAAGCCAAACTGGGGACAGGGAAGGTACACAGAGCATCTGATGTAACATTGTACTAGGCAGAAGTGGGCAGGATCAGGGGCGGGGCCTGGCCCCTTCACTGAGAGAGTGGAGGATTGGCCATGACAGGTGCTAAGGGCCATGGGTCTGGAACTCATGGAGCCAAGGTAGCTCTGAGGAGTAGAGACAGCGGTTCTGCCTGACTCACGCTGGGCTGTGGCTAAATTGCTGATGGGTGGACAGCCATGGTGCCTTGGGATATGACTCCTGATTCCACAGACTTGAAGTCCCCAGTGGCAATGGCAGGCACTGTGATCACCTCCCAACAGCCTGACCCCCTTTCCTTGCTCAAAAAGCATGATGGTCACGTCTTCAGAGGAGACTGTTCTTCTCCCTGTCGTGGAGGTCAATTTAGACCAGAACAAGCTATTCTCTTGAGCAGAAAATGAGCCTGTGATACAATCTAGACAATGAGGAAAGAAGGCAGAAGAGAGGGCCTTCTTAGCTTCTAAAATGAAGCTCAAGAATGGATGCTTTCTTTTTCCAGCTTTGGCTATTGTGTGAGGATGTGATGCTTGGTATGGCTGCAGCCATCCTGTAACCATGAGGAGGATGAGCTCTCAAAGGGTGTCAGAGTAGAAGGAAGCAGAAACACAGTGGTTGGACATGATGGAACACTTGATCCAATGAATTAACCAAACCCAGAAGGCCCAGCTTGGGCTTGTGTTTTGAGACAATATGTTTCTCTTGTTTAAGCCACTTTGAGTTGCATTTTCTGTCGATTGCTGTCAAATGCAGCCTATCTTGGCATATTTTGCAGGGGAAAACAAGAGAGTCAGGTGGGACGTGAGAGACATGATCCAGTTCAGCAGTTCTCAAAAGTCTTTTGATCTTATAACCACTTTAGTACCCCAAAGAACTTTTGCTCATGTGGGGTCATGCTTATCAATATTTACTGTATTAAAAATTAAATAAAGAAAACTTAAAAATGCATACATTTAATATTTTTTCAAAAGCCCGTCTTATATTAACATAAATAACATTTTTTTAAAAAATGAAAAAAACCCTAGATTTTCTAAAACAAAAAAGTTTTGTTTGAAGAGTGGCATTGTTTTTCATTTTAGCAAATCTCCTAATGTCTGGCTTAATAGAAAACAGCTGGAATCTGATATCTGCTTCTGCATTCAATTTGTTCTAATACCACATGTCATTAGCCTCTGAAAAACTGCACTGTACACTTAGGAGAGAATGAGATGAAAATGGTAAATGTCTCAGTATTTGTAGTAGTTTTCTGGGGGCTGCCATAACAAATTACCACTAAGTTGGTGACTTCCAACAACAGAAATTTATTCTCTTATGGTTTTGGGAGCCAGAAGCAAGGTCTCAACTAGACCGTGCCTTCTCCAGAGACCCTAGGAGAGTTCTCTTCTCAGTTTCTGGTACCTGCCTGCATTCCTTGGCTCGTGGCTAAGTCACTTCAATCTCCGTCTCGGTCTTCACATTGACTTCCCCTCTGTGTTCCATCTTATGAGGACACTATCATTGGATTTAGGGCCCACCCAGATAATAGAGACTGATCTCTTTATCTCAAGATCCTTAATTTAATTACAGCTACAAGGATATTTTTGCCAAATAATATCACATATACAATTTCTGGGGATTAAGACATTAGCATATCTTTTGGTTCAATTTACTACAGTATTATTATGAACGTAAATTTGTCTGTGGAACCCCTGAAAGGGACTTGCAGATTCTTGGGATCCCCGGATCACACTTTGAAAACCAGGAATCTAGTTCAATGGCTTCCACACATGCATAGATAGGTTCCAAAGCAAACAATGGAAGGAGACCAAAGATGCTTTGCCTACTAAACTGGTGAACATAAAGTTTCCAGGTAGAGTCCTAGGGGAAAGAGCTCAGAAAAGGGAGGAGAGAGATGTCCAACATGTGAGAGCAGACCAAGGCCAGAAGGAAGACTGGAGATTGGGAGAACAATGGCAGATGGAGGGATTTTAAGTATAGGGAGGCATAATTCAGGGTTTTCTGCATACTGCTGTGACATAACTACCTCTATCTCCCTACAATTGATCAAGGCTAATGTTCACAAAGAGCTTTGTGTGAGAGAGGAGCATTCGGGAGAAGCTGCTGGGGCTCCTCTGTGAAGCAGGACCTAAAATAAGACATGGAGGAGAGGATGCAATGACCCATCACTTGGCCAGGTCAGATTGGAATTTGTAGGGTAGGAGTGATGGAGAAAACCTAAGGGAGCCCCACAGGCTGTGAGAGAGGTGGGGTTCCTACCCCTATACTCCCAGGGCTGGTGGAGAGATCAGCCTGGTTGTTTAGCAGGCAAGGCAGATGGGATTCATGACTCAAAGGACAGGTACCCCAACCAGTGCCCTAGTTATCTAGTTGAACCATGAGTGGGATCAGGAATCCAGACAGTTCAGACTCCTTTGCATGACCCACCTTCCTATGGTGCCCCTTGGGAGACTCAGGACCCCCTAAGACTGACCCCTAACTTGGATATGTGGATCACATTTAAAACATCCCAGATGTAGTCCATCCCTTCCCCATTTTACAGACAGAGAATCATAATGAAAATGGTGATCATCACATCAAAAGAGTGCAAAAAAAAAAAAAAAAGCCTTGAAACCCCATAAACTCCTTTATGTCACAGAAATCAGCTTTAGGGTAGAGAAAAACAAAACCAGAAAATGTCTGCCGTATATAGGAAAGATGAAAGCCTTTAACATGCAAAATATAAATCAAGTGTCCTCAGTAGAAAGAAAAATAGACAAAAGACATGAACAGGCAATTTAGAGAAGAAATACAAATAGCAAATAAATATGAAACAAGATGTTCAGTCTTACAACTATGGTCGAAATGTTTATGCCCCTACAAAATTCATATGTTGAAATCTAATTACCAATGTGGTGATAGGAGATGGGACCTTAGGAGGCTCTACCCTCATGATTAGGATTAATGCTATTAGACAAAGGGCCCCAGTCAGCTGCCTTGCCCTGTCTACCTTGTGAGGACACAGCAGGAAGGTACCTTCTGTGATTCAGGAAATAGTCCCTCACAGGACATCAAATCTGCTGGTGCCTTGTGCCTTGATCTTGGACTTCTCAACCCCCAGAACCAACAAAATAAAGTTTTGTTGTTTGTCAGCCACCCAGTGTGTGGTATGTTGTTATAGCAGCCTGAATGGACTAAGACTCTCATTAAAAAATGAAAGAAAAACAAATATCTGTAATGAGCTATAATTTCTTACATATCAGTTTGGCTATGACTGGCAATTAAAATAATTGATAGTATCCAGCACTGGCAAGTGGGGAAGGGAAATTGACCCTTTGCACGGTTGGGGGGAAAATTAATTGGTACAGTCATTTGGAAGGCAGCTAGAAAATGTGAATCAAGATGCAAAATGTACTTGTCCTTTCACCCAGCAATCTCACTTCTGTAAAGTGGGGACAATAATAATCCCTATTTCATTGGATTATTGAGAGGCTCAAGTGAGCTAATCTGTGAAAGACACATAAAAAACACAGTGCTTGGCAGAAAGGGCTTGGGAAATGTCAGCTACTACTTTTAGGAATTTATCCTAGGACACATTCAGACTATGGAGAAGTTAGAAAAGCAGGTTATAAAACGCTATTTACAGACAAAATGCTGAAAGAAGCCTAAAACTAAAGAGCATTCTATGTGACTCAACATAAGGTTAAAAAACAGGCCATATTAATCTATGCTACTAGAATTCAGGATGGTGGTTACTTTTGGGGGGAAGTAATAATTGGGAGGGCCCAAGTCACCACCTTGTGAGGCGCTAGTAGTGTTCCATTTCTTGAGCTAAAAGCTGGTAACATGGGTGTGCCCACTTTGTGATTCCTTAAGCTGCATCCCTGTGAGGCATGTCCTTTTCTGTACAGATGCTCTATTTTAATAAAGAATAAAAGACACCCACTGGCATTGGAGTATAATCTCATCTAAATAGCCATGTACATGTACATGCATAGAAACAAGCCTAGAGAAACATTTCCTCTGTAATATCTAAAATTATTCCTGGGTGATGAGATTAGGAGTCATTTTTATTTTCTTTTGTGTGTTTATAAGTATTTTTTTACTTGTCTCCAATGAGTATTACTCTTATAGTAAGGAGAAAATATGCATCATTGGGATTTTTTGGTTGTAAGAGTCAGACACTCAACTCAACCTTACATAAATTTAAAAAAGTGTAACTAATTGGTACAAATGATTTGAAAAGTCTGGGGATGGATTTAGTTTCAGGACTGGAGTCCACGTAGTGACTTAAGTTTTAGTCGAAGCTCTTTAAGTTTGTATTAGTCCATTTTCATGCTGCTGATAAAGACATACCTGAGACTGGGCAATTTACAAAAGAAACAGGCTTAATTGGACTTACAGTTCCACGTGGCTGGGGAGGTCTCACAATCATGCTGGAAGGCAAGGAGGAGCAAGTCACATCTTATGTGGAAGGCAGCAGGCAAAAAAAGAGAGTTTGTGCAGGGTAACTCCTCTTTTTAAAACCATCAGATCTGTGAGACTTATTCACTATCCTGAGAAAAGCATGGAAAAGACTTGCCTCCATAATTCAATTACCTCCCACTGAATCCTTCCCACAGCATGTGGAAATTCAAGATGAGATTTGGGTGGGGACACAGCAAAACCATATCAAAGTTGCAAGTGACAGTTTGAACTGACATAAACAACTGGGTACAGGGGCTCACACCTGTAATCCCAGCACTTTGGGAGACTGAGGCAAGAGGATCATTTGAAGCCAGGAGTTCAAGATGGGCATTATAGCAAGAACTCATTTCTACAAAAAAAAAAGAAAAAGAAAAAGAAAAAAGAAGAAGTGAAAAGTTAGCTGGGCATTGTGGCATGCACCTGTAGTTCTAGCTATTCGGGTGGCTGAGGCAGAAGGATGATTTGAGCCCAGGAGGTTGAGGCTACAGTGAGCTATGATGCCATCACTGTCCTCTAGCATGGGCAACAGAGTGAGATTCTCTCTAAAATAAACAAACAAAACCATGTAAAATAAATGGGCATAAATAAAAATGGGGAATTTATTGCCTCTGACAAAAATGCTCTATGGGAGCCTTTTGCTTCAGGTATGGCTGGAATCAACTGCTTAAAGGATGCCATTAGGTGTGTCTCTGGCATCCTCCATCTTTTCTCTTTCTGTGCTTTCTTCAATTTGGTCTCATGGAGAGACTCTCCATAAATGAGGTGGCAAACATGGCCCCTGCATCTCCAGACTGACATCCTTCCAGCTTTCCCAAGAAAAACACATGCCATTCCCAAGAAAAGCAAATGCCATTCCATAACAGTTCCATCCCAAAGTTCTGCAGCAGAGTCACATTGGCCCAGATTCACACTGGACCAATCACTGTGGTCAGGGGATGAACATACTGATTGGCCAGCCTAGATCATGGATCCTTCCCAAGAGCTACAGATGGTTGAAGCTGGTTTCCCAAAGATCAAAGTTACTAGAATAATGGAAAATAGGTTAGTCAAGTCAAATTAACAGGTGTGCTCCCTGCCCAGGAATGCTTGGGACTGTCCATACTGATGTCATGTTTTGGGGTTCCCTGGCTTTGGGGACCAGGCAGAGCCAGTAGCTCTGAGCACACATAAACACCCTCTTTGGAGATATCCATGTCTTCCACCTCCAAAGACTCACCCAGAGTGGGATGGTAATAGGGAAGGATGGGGAAAATCTGGCCATCCCTCCCCTCTGGGGCTGCTCATGCCAAGTTTATGGCTGGAGCTTCTCTTTAGAAGACTGGATCACAAAGCTCTGGAAATGGGCGTTTGGGATGGAAACACAGACACACAGTTAATTAGAGCATCATGCTCGGCGCCACCCTAATTAAGGCAGTTCCCTGGTGGAGGCCAAGATTTAAAGTTCTTTCTCTCACAGTGCCTGGTGGCAAGCAGGCAGCCCTGTCTTCTCCCCTCACTCTGAGGCATCCCTTTCTTCCTGGCTGGGTGGGGAGAGCACCCGGCTCACTGGCAGGTGGATGAGAAAGGCTGCCTAGACCCTGTGAGAGGAACACATCTCCCCTCGCAGGACTTGGGACAGGACAAGCAGGGTCAGTGTGAGGGGCAGAAGTGTCAATCCTGGCTGGCTCTCTCCTGCTGGGAGGTGGTGGGTGGGACAGTCATGTTCTACCTCAAAGAGAAAGGTTAGAATTATCTTGGCTCAGGACTTCCTGAATGCAGGAAATGGCTTCCAGAGGGCACTGGTGACCTTGGAGACCAGGAACACCAAGGGATCGCTGTGTCTGGCTTTGTAGAGGATGAGGAACCCAATGTCCTCAGCCAGACTTCCAGTTTCCCTGAAGCCCACTGTGCTCTGACCCACCCTAATGCAAATCAAATAGGAAGGGCAGATTTGCTGCCAAAAATTATATTAAAAACTGCATAGAATTTCTATCGAACCCAACAGAATTTCCTTCCATTATCCACAATGTAGAATTGTCTGGTTCTATTAGGAATTCACTGGATCACAGAGCTGGCAGGAACATAAAAATCATTCCATATTATAGGTGAAAAAATTGAGGCCAAGAGAGATTTCCCTATGATCCCAGGCTGTGTTAGATTAGTGTAGATGGCAGTTGGCAAACAAATCTCACCTCGAGTGCCAATGCTGAATGATTGGACAGCTGGAGGCTGCGCTGTTAATGATTCTAAGGTCTTCATCTTGCTCAGTGGGAAATAGACTCTTGATTGGTAATGTCTGCTGTGGGCACTGGAGGGGGCATGGTGATTCATGTGCCAGGCTTTTGCCATCTTGTCTAGATGTCAAAGGGGTGCTTGGAAATAGGTCTTGAAAGTAGGCAATCTTGGAGATTTTGTCTCGGTGGATAAACTGAAACTCAGAATAGGTTTACTGAAAAGGGCATGAAATCTGCGAAACTCTTCAGTGAAGGGTCACCAAACTGCTATGAAGGATTAATGGCCAGGATTACAAAGTGGGAATTCCCAAGGTTTTTCACTTTAAGGAATCTTCTGATGCAGCTTGGGCTCTGTCTTTGTGGCCCTTCCCAGCCCCCAAAGCTGTGCATCCTCTGGGCCCGTGCCCCTTCAGGGGCTGTGGTCAGTGGTCCTGCTGGGATAGCAGGCCACAGAGGATGGAGCGCTTGAGTTGAAAGGCCAGTGCTGAAGGCCTGAGTGTTAGGAGATCTAAGTTCTCCCCCTGCATCTGCCATCATCGCTGTGTAACCAGAACAAGCCTCTTCCTTCCCAGAGCCTCATCTATACATTGGATGAAGCTCCCACTGGTCTCATGGATTCCAACAAACTGTTACACTTGACCTATCACATAGTCCAGTGTCAGTTTTTTAATTGCGGTAAACTACACATATCATGAAATTTACCATTTTAACCATTTATTGGTGTGCAGTCCTGTGGCATCAATATTCCCATTGTTGGGAAACCATCACCACCATCTATCACCAGAACTTTTTCATCTTCCCCACCCGACCAAAACTCTGTACCCATTACATAACGACTTCCCAATTTCACTCTCACCAGAACCTGGTAATGGTCATTGTGCTGTAAATTGAGGACTAAGTCCCCTTGTGGGGTCTTTAAGGATCACTCCAACATGGCCATGAAAATTATACCCAGAGAAGCATAGAGGCATATGAAATTAAGGAGTTTATTATACTCACAGGTCCTAGAGAGGGAGGAACAGGTTTACCACTCAGGGGACAGTAGGGGAAGAACGACAAGGGAGCTGTTTTAACCAAGCAGGTGGGGAGTCAGAAGCACAGAGAGAGTGAGCTGGGGAGAGCTGTGGCACACACAAGCAGAAGACATGAGGAGATGTCACTAGTATGTTTGTAGTTATTTATTTATTTATTTATTTTATTTACTTTTTTGAGATGGAGTCCCACTCTGTCGCTCAGGCTGGAGTGCAGTGGCATGATCTTGGCTCACTGCAACCTCCACCTCCCGGGTTCAAGCCATCCTCCTGCCTCAGCCTCCTGAGCAGCTAGGACTATAGGTGCACACCACCACGCCCAACTAATATTTGTATTTTTAGTAGAGACAGGGTTTCACCATGTTGGCCAGGGTGGTCTTGAACTCCTGACCTCAGGTGATCTGCCTGCCTTTGCCTCCCAAAGTCCTGGGATTATACGCATGAGCCGGGCCAGCCATGTGTACCCATTGTTTTGCTCCCACTAATAAGTGACAATGTGCTTCTTAATTTTGTTTCTGAGTTAGTTCCATGGCCTTCAGTTCCACCCCTCTTGCTGCAAAGGACATGATTTTAATCTCTTTGATGGCTAGTGGAAGGATAATTTTTAAAATTAGTTTTTCTTTTGGTTATTTTCTTTCTTTTTGATATAATCTATAGGTTCAAAAGAAGGGTAACTTTTGATGGAAGAAGGAATACAGATGGAAAGGCCTAAGGCTGAAGTGATGTGGTAGGTCTGATTTCTCTTCATCTGAGTGGTCTCTTTTTCCTGTCTGGCACTGTGTTGGCTTCATCCATGAGCTTCCAACAGTCCTACCTGGCCCACATTGCTCCAGGGCCTCCTCCTGTGTTGCCAAAATACAGGGAGTGGGAATATTTTCGTTTTGGCCGAGCATCTTCACAGCACACTCTCCAGAGCAAGAGTCTTTCCCCCACTGTCCTGCCCAAATCCAGGGCCCGACTCCCACTGAAATCCAGAAGCCAGGGATGGAGCCTGGGCAGACCCCCTTTCCTAGCATGAAGCTGTTTTCAACACAAGCAATGGAGCCCCTGAAGTGACCTCAGCAAATCATCTGAGACTCTGAGAATAGGGATGGTCATGGTAACCTGAGTGGCCAAAATAGACACCCCTTTGTTAACTCACATGGGCCCTAAGTTAAGGAAACAAAGTTACCTAGAGGTCAAAGGTTCAGGGCCTTCCTGCCTGGCAGATTTCTAAATCCCCACAACAAAACGCCCCAGCAAGAGTTGCTGTCAGCTCTGATTTGCAGAGGATCAGCCTTCCAAACATTCTCTTCTGATAAGTGATTATAGTCTACGGCCATCCCACCCTAATCATGCCTGATCTCATCTGATAAACTACTGTAGACCACAGGCCAGTTTCCGTAGCCTATAGAGGCTGTGCACAAACTGTCCGTGTGTCTATAGCCTCCCCTTTGATGTAAAGAGCCAATTCCACCTTATTTTAATGCTAAAACCCTTCCCCAAAGTGTACCTGGAATGTATGTCACCTACATGTTTATCCATAATAGACAAGCTTGGCTTGCTCCTAAATATGCATAGCTTTCTCCCCAGATCTACTGAAAATGTATGACACCAGCCCTGGGAGGCATAAAACCCAACCCATCCTTTCTCTCCTGAAAGAGAGAGCACCTTCCATCCATGATGGAGACTCTTCCTTCCCAGCTTGCAAGCCAATATCACCAATAAAGCTCTCCTTTCTACTTTTTAGCCACCCTGTTAGAGGTGTTTGCACCAGTACAACTCCATCTTGAAAAGGGGCTGGGTAAAATAAGGCTGAGACCTACTGGGCTGCATTCCCAGACGGTTAGGCATTCACAGCCACAGGATGAGATAGGAGGTCAGCACAAGATACAGGTCATAGAGACCTTGCTGATAAAACAGCTTGCAGTAAAGAAGCTGGCCAAGACCCACCAAAACCAAGATGGTGCCGAGAGTGACCTCTGGTCGTCCTCACTGGTGTGCTCCCACCAGGAATGCCAAGGCGACATCAAGAAGTGACCCTATATGGTCTAAATGGCAGAGGCATGAATAATTCACCCCTTGTTTAGCATAAACTCAAGACATAACTATAAAAATGGGCAATCAGCGGGCTGCTCTGTCTATGGAGTAGCCATTCTTTATTCCTTTACGTTCTTAATAAACTTGCTTTCACTTTCCTCTACGGACTCGCTCTCAATTCTTTCTTGTGCGAGATCCAAGAACCCTCTCTTGGGGTCTGGATCTGGACCCCTTTCCAGTAACAATCCTGGTGGTGTTTTGGATGTCACTCAGAATGCCAGGCTGCTGTCCCCTAGGGCCGTTTCGCTGTCCCCTCAGCGTGTGTGCCGCTGGGTTTGTCTCTCCCTCACTTCGGCTTTCTCCCAACTTCTGCCCACTGTCTCCCGGCTCCTTATGGCCCTCTCCCCCTCATGGCCTCTCAGCTCCTGCTCCTTCTCCTCACAATCTTTCCCCTCATGTTTCCTGGTCCAGAAGAGGACTAAGGGTGCAAGAGGTTTACCGCCCTGTGGAAGGGCAGGACAAAGGCAACCCAGGCAGGGGGAGAGTCTGTTGTGCCATAGTCTCAATGAGGAGTCCTGAAGCTGGGACAGCCCTTTGTAGCTGTCCTGGGTAGGGACGAGGGGTTGGGCCTTTATGACCTTATGCTTCCCAGTAATTAGATGCAGCTATCCCAGGAAGGAGGTGTGACCTGGGAAGAAGTGACTCGCTTCATGAAAGCAATTCCAAAGGGGGCCGGCATCTGGGGCCATCTGCCAGCTGCATTTCCAGGAACTGAGGGTCCTTCAGTCCTTCAGTTCTGAAGGAGAACCCCCTGTGCTTCCTTCTCTGCCCCACATCCTTTTCCCTCATTCTTGCTTCCCTGGGATTGTGTCTACTAGGAAGGCATCAGCAGGTGAGCCTTTGACCCAGGCTCTGCTTTCTAGGGTGATAGGGTTCAGATGTTTGTCCCCTTCGAATCTCATGTTGAAATGTTACCTCTGGCCTGGCATGGTAGCTCACACCTGTAATGCCAGCAAGGCCAAAAGGGCAGATCACCTGAGGTCAGGAGTTTGAGATCAGCCTGGCTAACGTGGAGGAAACTCCATCGGTACTAAAAATACAAAATTTTAGCCAGGCATGGTGGCACATGCCTGTAATCCCAGCTGCTTGGGAGGCTGAGGCAGGAGAATCGCTTGAGCCCTGGAGGTGGAGTTTGCAGTGAGCCAAGATCTCGCCATTGCATTCCAACCTGGGTGACAGAACGAGACTCTGTTTCAAAAAACCAGCCAACCAACCAACCAACCAACCAACCAAAATCAGAAATGTGACCTCTAATGTTGGAGGTGGAGCAGGGAGGTTTGTGGGTCATGGGGGTGGATCCCTTATGAATAGCTTAGTGCTGTCCTGGTGGTAACGAGTGAGTTCTCACTCTATCAGTTCCCACGACAGCTGGTTGTTTAAAAAGTGCGTGGAACCTCTTCCTCTCTCTCTTTCACCATGTCACACGCCTGCTTCCCCTTAGCCTTTTGCCATGATTGTAAGCTTCCTGAGGCGCTCATCGGAAACAGATGCTGATGCCATGCTTGTACAGCCTGCAGAACTGTGAGCCAAATAAATCTATTTTCTTTTTCTTTTTTGTATTTTTTTAAGTAGAGACAGGGTTTCATCATGTTTGCCAGGCTGGTCTTGAACTCCTGACCTCAAGTGATTCCCCCACCTCAGTCTCCCAAAGTGCTGAAATCACAGGTGTGAGCCACCTTGCCCAGTCTATTTTCTTTATACATTACTCAGCCTTAGGTATTCCTTTGTAGCAATGCAAAGCCAACTAACACATGGCATCTGGGTTAATACACCCCTAAAACAACCATCCTGGTTGGGAAGGAGATTTTTGTATCAAGATATACCATAGGATCTTGGCTAGCTTGTGACATACCTTCTCTTAGGTCAGGTGATTGATTCTCAACCAGTCACCTCTGGACAGATATCAGCCACCTGAGCTCCAGGGACAGGGGACTGTGAACACGGCAAGCCCCAGGACTGATCTGTCCTGTGGAATGGGTGTCTACTACTTGATGGGCCTTGACTGGGCAAGGGGGGCAGGGAGGGTAGGATGACTTAGACATGGTTTCTGTTTAGGGAGCCCCCAGTCCAGTGGAGTCACCCATCTTTTCTTCTCATAGCCCATTCAGGGGAACCCGAATTAGAGGCAAACATTCTACTGCTCCTGCTCATCCCTGCAGTCTCGGTGGGGTGAATTGTGAACGCTCGGAGCCCATTATGGTGGTCAATTATTGGTTTGGGTCTGGACATAAGATTCAGCTTGGTCAGTAGCCCCGAGGGGAAGTCTCCAAGCTAAGATCTGGGAAAGGAATTCCTCACCAATGAAACAGCACACAAGAGGAAATGCCTCATTTTGCAGAACTATGTGGGATTGTCTGCAAACACTCAAGTGTAGTATGACTAGGGGTGGGAGGACCTGGTGGACATGGTGAGGACAGAATCTTTGATGATGTTGCCTGAATCACAGAGCAAACCCACCCCACAGCAGCTCTGTCTCCAGGCTTGCAGTTATATGATATGACTAACTTTCCTATTGTGCAGCAGCTATGAAGGAGGTCTCGGAAGCCCGACTGCCTGCTGTGTGACCTTGGGCAAGATGCATAACCTCTTTTGCCTTGGTTTCTTCATCTGGAAAGTGGACATAAAATAAGACCCATCTTATAAGGCTGCTAGGAGGTGCAAACATGTTTATATATTTGAAGGGCTTATAACGGTGCCTGGTATACAGGAAATGGTGTACAAGTATTGGCTGTTATTGAGTTCCTCTTTAAAAATAGATCTTAGGTAGACAGAATTGGATTAATCATGAGCCTTGATTCATGACATGCCACTGGTATATTTATTAAAATAACAAACACCCATGAGCCCATCACTCAACTCAAGAACTAGAATATTGCCAATAGTGGTTACTTCTCCATGTGTGCGCCTCTTGAACTGGCCCCGTGACCATCTCCCTACCTTTGCCCCTCAGATAAGCACTGTCCTGAATTCTGTGTTCCTCATTCCCTTGTATGTGTTCATATGGTTTTATTACATATAAATATACATCCAGACAATGTATTGCTTTGTTTTGCCTGCTTTTGAGCTTTACAGAAAGGGTATGCACTACACGGTCTTCTGGGAGCTTTCCTTTCTGCAAAGACACTTTTACTTGGGTTTTCTGCTTCTAACAGCTGAAGGCAATCCAATCACATAGCATCTTCTAGAAGGGAGGAAGAAAAGCCTACTTTCAACAGACAAGAAACGCAAGTTAGATCTTTTCTTCTTTCTCGTTTCTTGTACTTCATCTGACTGTGGATCGGCTCTGGGTCTCCCAAGGGTCACTGCAGAAATGCCTTCCTTCTGAATTAGTGTGTGAGGGAGTTCATGTCCTCCTGGCTTGGCTGCCCTGCTGGGCACAGGGTCCAGGTATGAGCGACACTGCTCAGAGCTCCGAGCCGCATGGAGAGGCCTCAGCCCCTGAGGAATTTTTCTGATGCTTTGGAATCTCCCACTGGGACTCATTTTCCCTTTTCCATCCCAAATATGGGCTTAAGCTCTGGAAGGCGTGGGAGAACTAATTTGACGTGAGTGTAAACACTTCCATGTCAGTGGAACCCTGGCCAGCAGGAATTCCAAGCCATCCAAGAATTCTGCCAACCTAGAGTTGGCTTTGGCTGGGACCCTTTGGTGTAGCTACTTTTAGCTGGGAACACTTTTTTCCCAGACTCTGGAAGCCCACACTTGAAGGATTACGATTTCCTAAACAAAGACCCCATGGTGACCAGGGGCCTTTCTGCATTGAGTTAACTATTTACGTGCTGGCCTCCCAAATTTCCCCTTTTTGAGGGGTGGAACCTATCTAATTGCTAAGACCCAGGGCTCAGGAGGCAAAGAAACCTGGCTCTACCTCTGAGTCTACTTCTTCTTGAGGGGATAATAATACCTGCTTCTAGAGATGCAAAGATCAAATCAAATAATAATATGTATAAAAATACTTGAGGCTGGCTTGCAGTGGTTCATGCCTATAATCCCTGCACTTTGGGAGGATGAGGTGGGCAGACTACAAGGTCAAGAGATGCAGATCATCCTGGCTAGCATGGTGAAATCCTGGTTCTACTAAAAATACAAAAAATTAGCTGGGCATGGTGGCATGCACCTGTAGTCCCAGCTACTTGGGAGGCTGAGGCAGGAGAATTGCTTGAACCCAGGAGGTGGAGGTTTCAGTGAACTGAGATCACACCACTGCACTCCAGCCTGGTGATAGAGTTAGACTCTGTCTCAAAAAAACAAAAACAAAAACAATACACTTGCATATGTTAGTGCTTGTACTGGTCAGTCCAAGCAAGGCTGTGCTGCAGTAACAAGCATCCCTGCAAGCTCAGTGGCTTATCACTACAGAAGTTTATTTTTCACTCTCATGAAGGTTGCTATAGGTCCAAGACCACCCTCCAGGGCAGACTTCTTCCACACATGGTATATGATCCAGAAGATCAAATTCCAGCTCCAACACTTCAACTCAAAGCCTCCATGTTCACTGTGGTGGAGGAAGAAATTAACTAAAGAATGTGCCAGATCATTTCTGCTCTTAGTTAACTGGCCAAGACTAGCCACTTGATTCCACCTCACAGCAAGGGTTCTGGGATATATAGTTTTCTGTATGTCCAGGAAGGAAAGCTGAGACAGATGTTGCGGAGCATTGTAACATCAACCACAGTGTTCAATAAACATTAGTTTCCTGCCTTTATTTTCCACCCTCAAAGAGTTTAGAACCTATTTAAGGTGACAAGCATGTATAGATGAAAAGATCAACATATTTTCCTTAATTCCTTAGAAGCATGCCGTCCTCTGCATCATATGGAAAGCTTTTTCAGCCTTATTTCCACAGTCCACTGGGCAGTATTTTTTCCTTCTGGAACCCTAGGGAAGGGAAGACAGGGAATACAGTGATGGAGGCCTACTCAGTGACTTGACAGACAAGTGTCAGAACTAGGCTGGCTTTGCAGAGAATACGCAACTGCCCCAAGCCTCCAAGGAGGGTGGAACATGAGGTGGGTGCCTCCAGGGCTCCTTGTGGACAGAAAAAACAATGACAACCTCGCCTGTTCCTTGAATGCTTACTGTGTGCCAGACATCATGCTAAGTGCTTCACGTGTCATCACTGAGGTGGTTGTTATTAGCACCCCAATTTAACCGATGAGAAAACTGAGTCTCAGAGAGGGAAACTACCCTGCCAAAGTCATGCAGCGACAAGCTGAAGGGAGGGTAGAAGGGCAGGGCTGAGGGATTGAAACAGTCATAGTCTTTGGCTTGAGGAGTGGCTCAGGGATGCCTGGGTTCTCTCTCGTCCTTTCTGCTCATGCTATAGCTGAACAGGCAAAGTAGAGGGAGCTGTCTGAAAACCACCAAATGTGACAATATTCAAGAGGCCGCACAAAACTCAAGGGTACTCACAGATAAAAAGCAGGATTTAACTTTTCAGAGTGGAAGCAACTATTTGTGCCATTTTTTTGGTTCCTTTTTTGGTTTTGCTTTTTTGAGACTGAGTCTTGCTCTGTTGTGCAGGCTGGAGTGCAGTGGTGCAATCTTGCATGGCTCATTGCAACATCGACCTCCCAGGCTCGGGTGATCCTCCCACTTCAGCCTCCCTAGTAGCTGGGACTACCGGTGCACACCACCACGCCTGGCTAATTTTTAAACACTCTTTTGTAGAGGGGCGGTCTCACTATGTTGCCCGGGATGGTTTCAAACTCCCTTGCTCAAATGATCCTCCCACCTTAGCCCCACAAAGTGCTGGGATTACAGGCATGAGCCACTGTGCCTGGCCTCATTTGCACCTTTTGGAGAGAAGAGAGTTGAGGAGGAAGGAAAGGATTCTGCAGGTAGAGAGAAGGATCTCTTCTTCCATGTTGGGATCTTAGGCTGGCCAAGATCAGGAGCAAAGTCCCTTTTCCTTATAAGCTGGGAAGTTGAGACCCAGAGCAGGGCCGATTTTGTCCAGGGCTATGTAGTCAGGAAGTGGCAGAAGCAGATGAGACCCAGGTCTCCTGATGTCCCGTTTCCCCGCTACACCAGTGCCCTCCACTGCTGCCTCTGGGACTGACAGAGAAAGGGAGGTCTATGAACACAAATTCAGCAAGCGGCTGCCGTGAGCCCTGTGTGCAGGGAGTCGCTGCCCCCTCTCCTCCAGCCAGTCTGGTCTGTCTTTGTAAACCTGGAGCAGCAGGAAGGGAGTAGGGATAGTGAGACCCCACTACACTTTGGTCTCTAAAAGTGTTCCATTTTCCATAAAAGTGATGGGTAATATAGTTTCATGGCATTGATAAGGATTTTGATAAGATGGCAGAAAAATCAAGATCAAGAGAAAGTGAACAAATGGGAGATATGCTTTGTTTTGTGTTTATTTCCCTACCACTGCCAAGCAATGCAGCAGCCTTGCCCAGTAGCTCCCAGTCTCACCCTCCTGACATTCAAATAGGGCCTGCTCCCTAGTATGGATGTGACCTGTTCCCCAGTCCCAGAACTTGGTTTTGCCAGGAACTGAGATGTGGAATATTCACACTTGGATAGGCTGCTTGCAGGTGGAAATGGGGGTGAGCTTTGCATCTCTGGGTGTGCACAAGCTGGGCGTGGTGCAGATGTGGCATGCTGCAGGGGGTGTCCCATCAGGCGTGGGATGCTAGCTGTTCTCTCTGCCCCTCCAGACCCTGCTCCATGCACCAGGCAGCTCAGTCCCTTAACCAGCATCTTCCAGAAAATAGGACACTTTTGAAGATCAAAGTGCAGTGGAGGTATCACTACCCCTACTCCCTCCCTGCTGCTCCAGGCTTGCAGAGACACAGCTGCTGGCCTGGAGGAGAATGGCCAGCAACTCCCCAGCACTGGGCCAGTGCTGCCTGCACGCAGGGCTCATGGAAGCTGCCCGTTGACTTCCATCTTCCTTGTCCTCCACCTTTTGCTTGGGTTTGGCCAATGGGAAGCACCACTGGGAGATGGGAAGGAGGCAGGAGAGAGCAGTGGAGCCATCCATGCTCCAGTCCTCTCCCTGCCAGGCCACAGTTTGGTGGGTGCAGTATTCCTCCCCTGAAAAGCCACGGCTCTTATCAGGCTGCCCTCTCACCTGTCACCTTCTCTGGGCTCTGATCACTGCTTGGTCCCCTTATCTTTCAGGTCTAGTGGTCATAGAGGGTTCCTATGGTGCTAGTTCCTCGGATACCCCACCTCCCCTTCTGGTTCCCCGCCCCCTGTAAATATCCCCATCGTTAAACTCTCCTCAGTTACCCTTGGGAAGGTGCCATCTGTTCATCTGTTTCCTGCCCGACTGATACAAACAGGGAAGGATGGGACCTTGACCCCCTGGTCCTGGTCTTTCACAGATGCCATGTTTCCCAGGTCCCCGTGGTCATCTCGCAGTCCCAGCATTTCCGACCGCCAAGCCCCTCGATGTGCCAGGCCTGCGCTGAGCTCCCACCAGCCTTATTTATTTATTGAACAACATGCAAGCGCAGTTTCCTTTTGTGTTTAATGTGTCAGCGTTTCAGTGCATTCGGACTTCAAGGCTTGGATTTTGTTGACAATAATGAGATCACCCAGACAATTATCGTTTGATTTTTCAGTTTGCCAGAGAGGGGAAGATTAAAGAAAAGTTAAGAAGCTTTGGCTGTTTCCTGTTATCCATTTGCTGGGAGGGGCGGGGGTGGGGTTGAGGGGCTGGAAAGAATAGAAAATCTAACTGCTTAAAAATGTCCACATCTGGAGACACCCAGACGGTGTGCACCCAAGAAGGCTTCACGCATATACAAAGGTGCCTTGAGGCATGTAGAATGTTCCTGTCCCCAGACACTTTGGAATACGGTGCCACAGAATCTGAAAATCCATCAGTTCTGATATCTAGTCCTCCAATTTAAATCCTGGAGTGAGAGATGGAAGACTGGAATTCACAATCGCTTATTATTATTTTGATGGAGCTATTGTTTCAGCACAGCCATGAATTTGTTGATGTGGCATGGTTTCCTCCTTGGCCTCAGGTTTCTCCTTTGTCGAGTGAGGGTGATGGAATGAGACGACTCAACCCCTCCTGAGCCCTGCCTTCCATCCCCCACTGCTCCCCCTCAGTTTGTGTGGCTGATTTATCTATCCTGAGACCCCGGGGAGAGGCCTGAAGTTGTCGAGGGAAGGGAGGGTGCCAGAGGGAAACAGTAGGTGCCAGAGCCTTCTTGGCCTCCATTGTATGCTCTGAATGAGTCCCCAGCCCCGGGAGGACAGGTCTCACTGGGGACTTTCAGAACACATCCTACTGGGCCCCAGGGAGGGGCAGGTGCCGGACAAGGCCAGGCTACAGGGTTTTCCTCCCTTCCTCTATCCCTCCATCTGGGGCTCCCTCCTGTGAACTCACCCCGCCGACTGACAGAATACAATGTTTATGCTCAGAAAGACCCTCCAGAAATCCCTCCACCTCTGGCTGTGCTCTCAGCACCCCTTCAACCATCTCATGCCCTTTCCAGAACATCAGGGAGCCCCTCTCCCCACAGAGGCACCTTTCCCTGGGTCACCTTCTCCCTATCTCCCTTCCACCTTCCTTTCTAGACATGCCTGTCTTGGTGGCCTTGACTCTGTCCCTTCTCCCCATGTCCGTCAGCCTCATCACCTGGTCACTTCCCACAAGTTGTCACGTGCCTGTCTACCTATGTGTTGGCACTTCAAACAACCTGCTGGATGTGGATGTTGGAAGGTGACCAGCCCGGCGTGGTGACTCATGCCTGTCATCCCAGCACTTTGGGAGGCCTAGGCAGGAGGATTGCCTGAGCTCAGGAGCTGGAGACCAGCCTGGGAAACATGATGAAACCCCATTTCTACTAAAACACAAAAAATTAGCTGGGTGTGGTGGTATGGGCCTGTAGTCCCAGATACTCAGGAAACTGAGGCAAGAGAATTGCCTGAAGCAGGGAGCTGGAGGTTGCAGTGAGCCAGGAGAAAAAAATGAGGAATGATGGGGGTGGGGGTGAAGGGTGAGTCAGAATCTTTTTTTTGGTTTTATTTTGTTTTGTTTTGTTTTTGAGACAGAGTCTCCCTCTGTCCTCCAGGCTGGAGTGCAGGGGCTCGACCTCAGTTCACTGCAAACTTCACCTCCAGGGTTCAAGTGATTCTCCTGCCTCAGCCTCCTGAGTAACTGAGAATTACAGGCGTGTGCCACCATGCCTGGCTAATTTTGTGTGTGTGGGGGTGTGTGTGTGCATGCGTCTGTATTTTTAGTAGAGACAGGGTTTCACCATGTTGCTCAGGCTGTTCTTGAACTCCTGACTTCAAGTAATCCTCCTGCCTTGGCCTCCCAAAGTGCTGGGATTACAGGCGCCCAGCCGGGAGTCAGAATCTCTACACAAGAAGAATGCTAGACACATGAGAAAACCAAGGCCCAAGGAGAAGAGAGCTGCAGCCCTTCATTGAGAGCTTGAATTCCCCACAGCAAGCAATGGCCACTTACTGAGATTTTCATAAAGCTTTTTATTTGCAGCCAATTCTTCCTATTTTTGGTGTTCAAATGTCCATTCTTTTCTGAAATCCCACTGATAAGGAATAGTTGCCGATTTCCTTTGTAAATATCCTTTTGTGGCCTAAAACCCATTTAAAAAATTGGCAATATCATACGGATTCACCAAATTTGACTTCGACTGTTTTGTGGCGGTCAGTATCTGGGAGCATCTGCCTCTAGCACACTGAAATGTGCAAGGACCGGCGTTTGCTAAACTCCTCTCTTGATGAGAGCTCCCAATCTTCCCCAGAATGTGCTTCCAGGGAGCACAGGCTCCTGACCCAGGAGCTCCTGGCCCAGGTCAGAGCCTGGGGGTGGACCCAGTACCGCCAATGGAGGTGGAAGTTTACATCCAAACCCAGCCACCCTGGCTCCCAAAGCCTCTTCAGCCTCACATCACTGTGGGTCAGAAAAAGGACAAGATATTTCCTGCCCAATCAGTGATTATGGGTGGGTTTTCACTTTCATTCATTTCTTGGCTGTCTAAATAGTTACAATGAGCAGAATAATTTTTATGACCACCTTCAATATATCATCCCCATATTTAAAAAAAAATAGAGGCCGATAGATCTTTACTCTCCAATTTCAAAAGTAGTAGTGACTTCTGGTATGAAATTGGAAAAGGAAGAAAAGGACCAGAATGTCTTTCTCCTATAAGAACATGACTGATAGCATTTTGGGTCTTTCCTTTCCATTCTTAGAACCATTTAGAAATGAAGGGCACAGCTGGCTGCCCTGTGGAAGGGCGTTCATAGAGCAAGCGTCAAACACCTTTGCTTTGAGAAAGCAAAGTCCATGGGGACAGGGACCAAGTCCGGCTCCTCTCCCAATTCCCTCTCCCCACAAGTGGCCTGCCCATTCCCCTAACCTCTCAGGACACCGGTGCCAGTGCAGTAGCAGCTTCCTTGATAAATACTTGTGAAGTTGAGTGAAAAAGCACACAGAAGAGCAAACCCCTTGAGAGGTGTCGGCCGACTCCCAGGAATCCAGAACGTAGCTTGATGAACTTTGACAGATAGGGGTCTGTTTCTTCATGTTGTTTAGCTCAAAACAGAGCTAAACCTCCTCATCGTCTCAAATGACCTGAAATGGTTTCCCAAGCAACCTGGGCAGACCCTGGGGAGTCCAGAAGGCATTCAGGGACCTTGGAACCCTGGGGCTGAAGACCTGCCTGCCGCTGTCCTGGAGGTCTCAGATCCCAGAAGGGCAGCAGATGCCTAACGCCGCAGGGCTGGGGGTAGTGAGAGCGCACATATGTTGAGTTTAGGGGAAGGTTGAGCCGGGAGCAGGGGTCCAGTCTGGGCCTAGGGCATTGTCTGCAGGCACAGGGAACAGCAAGTGGCCTGGGGTAGCTGAGGACAGGACGAAGGAGAGGAATGGGGGCCACTCTTCCAAAAGCTGAATGCTCCATCTGGGGTAACTCCCAGGAGTGGGGTCTGGCCACTGTTTATCCAGGGCAAAGTGACCTGGGGGTCACAGCTAAAGTGTAACTGGCAGTTCCTCATAGGAGCAGCCAGTCTCAGAGTGGAAGAGGAGCTGGGGCTGGGACACCTTGCAGTTCTGAGATCGGGGGCTTTGGGACCTGGAAAGTCTTCCAGTCATCAGCAAGGTGGGGAAACTGAGGTCCATACAGGAGCAAGGACTTTCCTTAAATTAAGCTTTGTTAATGAGTTAATGGCAAAGCTTAATGAGTTAATGGGACCTAGGTGTGGGTGACTGTGGAGACCTAGGTTTGAGTCCCAGGCCCACTTGTTAGGGGTGTGTGTGAACCACAGGGCTTCAGCTTCTGTATCTGAGAAATGGAGATTAAACACAGTCCTGCAAGGGGCTGGTGTGGGAGCCAGGCCTAATGTGGGCTAGGGCTACCAGCACACTGTTTACAGCTGATTCCTCAACCAGAGTCCTGCACACTCTGCCTCGCCAGGCTCCACGCTCCTGGCTTGGCCTCCAAGGCTCCCACAGCCACCTCTGTTCTCCTCCCTGCTCCTCCATTCGGCTTCTGGGGTCCACCGGCTCTCTCTCTGTCCTTGGAGCTTTGTCTTCCCAGTGGAGGACTAGCGTGGCTCTGCATTCTCACATCGAGTCATCGCAGCTTCCCTTTCAGAGGACACAGCTGGGGAAAAGGCCTTTCTTCCAGGTCTGGGCACTGCCGACCTGCTAAGGAGAGATGCACAGCTTCTCAGGGATCCAGATGACTTGTCACCTGAGTGAATGGCTTTTGAATGTGGGGGGAGACTCAACAAGGAAACTGCCATCTCTGCACCCCAACCAGGTGCCAGCACAGCGTAGTCATTCCAGCCTCACAAAAGCACTGTGATGTTTATGTTTTTACTTTGCTTTGTTTTGTTTTAGAGTGGGATTTCACTCTGCTGCCCAGGCTGGAGTGCAAAGGCACTATCATAGTTTCTTGCAGCCTCTATCTCCTGGGCTCAAGGGATCCTCCTGCCTCAGTCTCCTGCGTAGCTGGGATTACAGGTGCACACCACAGTGCACAGCTAATTCAAACATCTTTTGCAGAGATGGAGTCTCGCTATGTTGCCCAGGCTGGTCTTGACCTCCTGGCCTAAAGCAGTCCTCTCTCCTTGGCCTCCTAACTTGGGATTACAAGCATGAACCACTATGCCATTCAATGTTTATGTTCTTTATCCCCATTATACAAATGCAGAAACTGAGGTCCAAGTTTTAAGAATCTCTTTCCTTTTGGCGTTCTGCATTTATCTAGCCTGAATCCTTCAGGCCTGGGGCTAGGGCCCTCTCCTGTCTTTCACCTTGATTGGTGGCCTCAGAGGCAGGGCCTGGGTGTCTTCTGGCATGGGGGCGGGGCAGGCATTTGCCTGCCACCAGCTCTAAGGGTCCGAGGAAGAAGGGCACCAAGATGCTGGGCATCCCTTGCTACAAACTCCAGCATTCGAAGCACGGGGGGGCCTGGAGCCCAGCAGGGTGAAGGTGCCATCGCTGAGGGGTTTTACTGCTGCTTCCATAGCAGCTCTGCCCTCAAACTGGGCAGTCCTCAGTTTCCTTACAGAGCCTGGGTCTGGAGGTTACCCTTTGGGTGTTTCCTACCTCCCTGTCAGGTCTGCAAGGTCAGAGGAAACACATACTCTTCTTGCCCTACCTTCAAGAAGATGAGGTCTCTGAGCGCTCTGGGGCTGCCCTCACCTGTGAGCTCCCAGGAAGGCTCACCCAGGGTCCACGGTGGGTAGAGGCAGAGGTGGGCTCATACCGGGGTCTTTAGATGGAAGTCTGTCTTTGTTCCCAGGACACTTTTATTTTCCAAAACGTTTTAGGTGAGGAAGTCTCTGTTTGCTCAAGTGACATACAATGTGTAACCCTAAGAAAACAGAGAGAAAGTCTGTGACTGGAGGAACACGGTTGAAACTTTTGCCTCTCTGCTGCTCAGCTCCTTGAGGGCGGGGGCAGGAGTGGGGTCTTCCCGTCGTCCCTTTGTCCTTCATGATGTCCAGTGCCTACCAGGCCATAGCTGGATTCTACTTGTAGTGCTGTGTTGTTTGGCTCACAGAGTGATTTTTATTTTACTTTTGCTTTTTTATTTAAGGTATAATTTTTTGTATAATTTACATACTGTGAAATGCTCCCTTTCTGGTGTACAGTCATATGAATTTTGACAGATCATCACCATAATCAATATATTAGATCATTTCCATCACTACCCAAAATGTACCCCCGTCCCTGTCCCTTTTGGGCAATCCCTGCTAGCCACCAATCTGTTTTCTGTCCCTATAGTTTGGGCTTTTCTAGAATGTTCTAGAAATGGAATCCCACACTATGGAGCCTTTTGAGTCAGAGTGCCTTGACCTAGCAGAATGCATTTGAGATTAGGCAATTCTATTGCATGTCTCCTGGTTTATTCCTTTTTCTTGCTGATTAGTATTCTGTCGTGGACATACCACAATTTATCCATTCCCTAGGGAAAGGGACATCTGGAATGGTGTTGACAGATAAAGCCATTATAAACATTCATAGACAGATTTCTGTGTGAATATACATTTTTATTTATCCTGGGTAAATTACCTTGGAGTGAAATTGCTAGGTCACATAAGAGTATGTTTAACTTTGTAAGAAACTGCCAAACGTTTCCAAAGAAGTGATACTAGTTTGCATTCCCTCCAGCAAGGCAAGAGTTCCAATTGCTCAGCATATTCATTCACCAGCACTTGGTATTGTGAGCTTTTTTTTTTTAAATGTAGCCATCCTAATAAATGCACAGTGTTAACTTATTGTGGTTTTAATTTGCATTTTCCTAGTGATTAATGTTGAGCATCTATTCATGGGCTGTCGAGTCCAACTCTTTTGCTTATTTTGTTTTTAATTGGGTTTTGAGAGCAATTTATATATTCTGGATACATTACAAAGTGTTTTTTAAAATAAGAATCTGCCACAGGTGGAAGAAATGGAGTGGTAAAAAAGAATCAGAATCTGTTTAAAATATTTAAGGGGATTCCTGGAGATTTGATTAGACATGGATTTCTGGTTTCATTTGTTTTTAAAATGGAAGATCTGACAAGGTTGAGCTCAGCATCCCACGTAGCCACAATGGCAATGGCTGGTAGTGCTTGCACCTTTGCAGGGCTACGTTCTCTAGTCTTTTTACATGCCAGTCTGGCTCCTGGGGGCATTTGAGATTGAGACCCCCTGAATAACGCGTTCTTAGTTTGACCTGTGATGCGTGTTTCTGCATATAGAGCGCCCCCTGGGGCTGAGTTCAGGTTTTGCATTGCTTTTCTTCCCAGCTTCCCAATTGCCACCTACTGGGGAGAAAATATCCCAAGTCCATTTATTCAAATAACAAGATCTCTCTTCCTGTCCCTTTGTTCATTGATGTTCCCACCTGTCCACCATACTGTGTCATTTGCATGATAGTTTACGTGGGTAGCATCCCCTAGAGTTGTGCAGTGCGCAACCCACACTGCCAAACATGCTGGTCCTCTTTGTCCCTCCCTAGCCCAGGGTTCTGGTGTTTGTTGTTTGTTCACCAGGTAGGAAGATGTTATGTTGCAGAGACCAGAACCTGAAGTTGTCTCAAGATAAGCCCCCCTCTTAGCTTTTGGTTTTAAAAACATAATTTCACTGTAAGGATTTTACTGGACCAGTGATTCTCAAATTTGAGTATGCATCAGAATCCCTAGGAAGGTTTGCTGAAATACAAATTACTGAGCTCCACTCCCAGAGTAGCTGGTTCAGTGGGTCTTAAGATGGGGTCAAAAAGGTGCATTTTAAACAAATTTCCAGGTGGTGCAGGAGCTGCTGGTCTAAGACCACACTTTGAGGATGACTATTAGATTATTCTGGCAAGGAGAGGGAGAAGGAGAGAGAATCTGAGTGGAGGAGACTAACTTAGGGAGAGGAGATGATGAAAGGAAAATTAAAGTCCCTGAGAGTGTGAATTCTATAATCCTTAATGTAGTAGGACGGTACCTGGGAAGAGGGGGTGGTCCCTCCAAAGGAAATGGCTACACCTAGAGTGGCTGGACTGAGGTTCTAGGCCTTGGCAAAGATCTTATGCTCAGGTGTGGCTGGAGGCATCAGAGCTGCAGCCTCTGAGGGACCCTGTAGTGTTGTTCAGCTCTGCTGTGGGTTGGGGGCCCATCAACAGTGACCAGTCAGGCTGCTGGGAAAGTGCTTGGAGTCATATTTCTTTAGTCGTATTATTTACTATTTATTTATTAAAAATATTTTCCCAGCTTTATTGAGGTATATTTGGCAAGTTAAAATTGTATGTACTTGTGGTGTACAATGTGATGTTTTTGAAATGCATATACATTATGAAATAATTAACAACATCAAGCTAATTAACATGATCATCACCTTATATAGTTTTGTGTGTGTGTGTGTGTGTGTGTGTGTGTGTGTTGGGAACATTTAAGATCTACTATCTTAGTAAATTTCAACTATACAGTATGATCTTAACTATAGTCACCGTACTGTACGTTAGATCTCCACAACTTATTCATTCACATAGCTGAAACTTTTATCCCTTTGACCATTTCCCCCAGCCCTAGCACTAACAACCACTATTCTATTCAATCTTCTATGAGTTCAGCTCTTTAAGATTCCACATATAAGTGAGATCATGCAGTATTTGTCTTTCTGTGCCTGGCTTATTTCACTTAGCATTATGTCCTCCAGGTTCACCCATATTGTCACAAGTGACTGGATTTCCTTTTACTCTAAGACTGTATAGCATTCCATTGTATGTGTGCAACACACACACACACACACACACACACAATTTTCTTTATTCATTCATCCATTGATGTACTCTTAGGTTGGTTCCACATCTTGGCTATGTGAATATCACTGCAGCGAATCCCAGAGTCTCTTTGAGATACTGGTTTCATATCCTTCAGATATCTACCCATAAGTGGATTGGAAGATCATATGGTTGTTCTAGTTTTAACATTTTGAGGAACATCCATAATGTTTTCCATAACGGCTGTACCAACATTCCCACCAACAGTGTACGAGGGTTCACTTTTCTCTACATTCTTGCCAATATTTATCTTTTGTCTTTTTGATTATGGAAATTCTAACAGATGTGAGGTGATCTCATTGTGGTATTGATTTACATTTCCCTCATTAGTGATGTTGAGTACTTTTTCATATACCTGTTGGCCACTTGTATGTCTTGTTTTGAGAAATGTCTACTTAGGTCATTTGTCCTTTTAAAAATTGTGTTGTTTTCTTGCTGTTGAGTTGCTTGAGTTCCTTACATATTTTTGAAATTAATCTATTATCAGATGCATTGTTTGCAAATATTTTCTCCCATCCCATAGATTGTCCCTTAACTCCCATTCCATAGGTTGTTTCCTTTGCTATGCAGAAGCTTTGTAGTTTGATGTAATTCCATTTATCTATTTTTGCTTTTGTTGTCTGTGCTTTTGAGGTCATATCCAAAAAATCATTGCCTAGATCAATGTCAAGAAGATTTTTCACTGTGTTTTCTTCTAGTTTTATTGTTTCAGGTTTTGTGTTTAAGTCTTTACCCCATCTTGAGTTGATTTCTGTATATGATGTGAGGTAAAGGTCCAATTTTATTGTTCTGCCTTTGGATATCTAATTTTCCCAGAATCATTTATTGAAGAGATTGTCCTTCTCCCATTTGTGTTCTTGGCACCTTAGTCAAAGATCAATTGACTATAAATGTGTGGACCTATTTTGGGGTTCTCTGTTCTACTCCACTGGTCTACATGTCCATTTTTGTGCCAGTACCAGGCTGTTTAATTACTATAGCTTTGTCCTATATTTTCAAATCAGGTAGTGTGATGCTTCCAGCTTTGTTCTTCTTACTCAAGATTGCTTTGTCTGTTTAGGATCTATTGTGTTTTTTTCTGAATTTTAGAATTGTTTTACCCATTACTGTAAAAAATGCCATTGGGAATTTTGATAGGGATTGCATTGAATCTATAGTTTAATTTGGGTCGAGCTATGGTTTGAATGTGTTCCCCCAGAAGCATGTGTTGGAAACTTAATTCCAGTGTGACAGTTTTGGGAGATGGGGCCTAATGGGAGGTATTTAGTTCATGAGGTCTCCACCCTCCTGAATGAATTAATACCTACGGTAAAAGGATTTGAGGCTGTGAACTACATCTTTTGTTCTTTTGCACCCTCTCTTTGACCTTATGCCATGGATGACACAGCAAGAAGGTCCTCACAAGATGACAGTCCCTCATCTTGGATTTTCTAGACTCCAAAGCTGTGAGAAATTAATTTCTTTTCTTTATAAATAACCAAGTCTCTGATATCATGTACAAAACAGACTAAGACAGACAGTATGGATATTTTAACAATATTAATTCTTCAAATCCAGGAATATGAGATATCTTTCCATTTATTTGTGTCTTCTTCAATTTCTTTCATGAGTGTGTTACAGTTATCAGCATACGGATCTTCGCTTCCTTGGTTAAACTCATTCCTGATTTTTTCTTTGATGCTGTTGTAGATGGGATTGCATTCTTATTTTTCAGTTGTTTTGTTGTTAGTGTAGAGAAATACCACTAATTAAAAAAATTTTTTTAAGAGATAGGTTCTTGCTGTGTTGCCCAGGCTGGCCTCAAACTTCTGGGCTCAAGTCATCCCATTGCCTCAGCCTTTCGAGTAGCTGGGACTACAAGTGAACAACATCATGCCTGGAATTCACTGATTTTTGTATGCTGATTTTGTATCCTGCAACTTCACTGAATTCTTTTATTAGTTCTAACAGTTTTGTGGTGGAGTTTTCTATATTTAAGATGTTGTCGGCTGGGTGCAATGGCTCACACTTGTAATCCCAGCACTTTGGGAAGCTGAGGCTGGCAGATTGCTTGAGCTCAGAAGTTTGAGACCAGCCTGTGCAACATGGCAAAACCCTGTCTCTACAAAAAGTTAGCCAGGCATGGTGATGTGCCTCTGTAGTCTCAGCTACTTGGGAGGCTGAGGTGGGAGGATGGCTTGAGGCTGGGAGGCAGACCGTGCCATGGCACTCTGACCTGACAGAGCCAGACCTTGTCTCCAAAAAAAAGATGTTGTCATCTACAAATAGTAACATTTTCCTTCTTCCTTTCTGATTTGGATGACTTTTATTTTTTTTAAATTGCCTAATTGTTCTGGATAGAACTTCCAGTACTATATTAAATAGAAGTATGAATAGTGGGCATCCTTGTCTTGTTTCTGATATTTGAGGAAAAGCTTTCAACTTTTCACCATTGAATACTATGTTACTTGTGGGCTTGTCATACATGGCCTTTATTATGTTGAGGTACATTCCTTCTGTACATATTTGTTGAGCGTTTTTAATCATAAAAGGATGCTAAATTTTGTCATTTGTTTTTTATGCCATCTATTGAGTGATCATCTGATTTTTACCATTCATTTTGTTAATGTGGTGTATCACATTTATTGATTTGTATATATTAAACCATTCTTACATCCCAGGGATACATCTCACTTGATTGTGGCATATAATTCTGTGCTCTTGGTGTATAAGTCATGTACTGTTGAATTCTGTTTGCTAGTATTTTGTTAAGGATTTTTCTGTTCATTAAGGTTGTTGGCCTATAATTTTTTTTTCTGTCTTGACCTTATGTGGCTTTGATGTCAGCGTGATGCTTACCTTACAAAATTAGTTTGGAAGTGTTTTTTCTTCTTCAGCATTTTGGAAGAGTTTCAGAAGGAGTAGCATTAAATCTTAAAAAAAAAATATTTAGTGAAATTCACCAGTAAACCCATCAGGTCCTAGACTTTTTGGCTTTTGGTTGGAAATTTTTTGATTGGAAATTTTGACAATGTCGTTGGTCATTATTGATCTATTCAGGTTTTCTATTTCTTCATAATTCATTTTTGGAAGGTTGTATGTTTCTAGGAATTTATCCATTTCTTCCAGGTTATCTAATTTATTAGCGTATAATTGTTTACAGTAGTCTCTTATAATCCTTTGTACATCTGTAGTATCAATCATAATGTCTCCTTTTTTGTTTGAAATTTTATTTATTTTCTCTCTTTTTTCTTATTCTAGCTAAAGATTGATCAGTTTTGCTTTTTTTTCCAAAAAATTAAGCATTTGTTTCATCAGTCTTTTCTACTGTTTATTTAGCTATTTTATTAATTTTTTGCTCTGATTTTTATTATTTCCTTTTCTGCTAACTTTTGCTGCATCTCTTAAGTTTTGTAATTTGATGTTTTTATTTTCATTTGTCTCAAGTTTGTTTTTGTTTTTGTTTTTGACAGTGTCTTGCTCTGTTACTTAGATTGGACTGCAGTGGCACAATCTCATCTTACTGCAGCCTCAAACTTCTGGCTCAAGGGATCCTCCCACCTCAGTAGCTTGGATGACAGGCACACATCAGCATTCCCAATTAATTTTTTTGTTTTTTGTAGAGACAGAGTCTCACTATGTAGCCCAGGCTGGTCTCAAACTTCTGGACTCAAGTGAGCATCTTGCCTTGGCCTCCCAAAGTGGTGGTATTACAGGTATGAGCCACATGCCTGGCCTCAAGACATATGTTATTTCCATTTTGATTTCTCTTTTTAGTTCATTGGTTGTTCAAAAATGTGTTGTTTGATGTCCATATAATTGTCAACTTTTCAATTTTCCTCCTGTTATTGATTTCTAGTTTCATAGCATTGTGGTTAGAGAATATATTGGACATAATTTTGATTTTCTTAGGTTTGTTAAGACTTGCTTCCTGATCTAACATATGATCTATCTTGGAGAATGGTCTGTGTGCACTAGAAAAAAATACATATTTTGTGACTGTTGAATGGAATATTCTGTATATGTTTGTTAGGTCCACTGGGTCTATAGTGTTGTTCAATTCTGCTTTTCCTTATTGATTTTCTGTCAGACAATCTATCCATTTTTGGAAGTGGAGTATTGAAGACCCCTACTACTATTGTATTGCTGTCTATTTCTCCCTTTAGTTCTGTTAATATTTGCTTTATATATTTAGCTGTTCCAATGTTGAGTGCATACATAGTCATAATTGTTATATACTTTGGATGCATTGATCTTGTTATCATTATATAATGACCTTTTTGTCTCTCATGACAGTTTTTGACTGAAAGTCCAATTTGTGTAAAATTAGAGTAGCCACCCCTACTTTCTTTTGGTTACTATTTGTGTGGAATATCTTTTTTCATCCTTTCACTTTCGGCCATAGCCAACTCACTTAAAGTGAGTCTCTTGTAGGCAGTACATAGCTGGATAGTACTTTTAAAATCCATTCAACCATGCTATTTTTGATTGGGCAACTTAATCCATTAACATTTAAAGTAATTATTGATAGGTAAAGACTTATTATTGCCATTTTGTTAATTATTTTCTGACTGTTTTGTAGTTTCTTTTTCTCTTTCTGTCTTCTTTTGTGATTTAAGGATTTTTATAGTGGTGTGATTGATTCCTTTCTCTTTCCTTTTTGTGCATCTACTACGGGTTTTTCTTTTAGATTATCGTGAAACTTACATAAAATGTCTTATGTTATAACATCCCAACTTAAGCTGTTAACAATTTAACTTTTATCACATTCAAAAAGTCTATACTTTAACTTTTCCTTCCCCCACATTTTGTGTTATTGATGTCACAATTTACATCTTTTATATATTGTGTATGCATTAACAAATTATTGTAGTGGTAGTTATTTTTAATACTTTATCATTTAACTTTTATACTAGAATTAAAAGTATTTTACATATTACTATTAAATAATTTCTTTTTGATTATATTCTTATCTATGTGGTGAGTTTTATATTTTCTACATATTTTCTTGTTGGTAATTAGTGTCCTTTAACTTCAACTTGAAGAACTCTCATTAGTACTTCCTGTAAGCCAGGTCTAGTTGATGAACACCCATAGTTTTTGCTTGTCTAGGAGTCTTTTCCTCTCCTTATTTTTGGAGACCAGCTCTGCTGGGTATAGTATTTTTGGTTGCAAGTTTTTTTTTTCTTTCAGCACTTTGAATACATTTTCAAATTCTCTCATGGCTGTAAAGTTTCTGTTGAGAAATCAACTCATCATCTTATCAATGTTCCTTTGTATGTGATGAGTCACTTTTCTCTCGAAATTCTTTTTCTCTTTGATCTTTGACTTTTGAGAATTTGAATTTGACATGTCTTGGTGAAGATCTCTTAATATTTAATATATTTGTAGTTTTTTGAGCTTCATGAGTCTGAATGTTCATTTCTCTCTTCAGATTTGGAAATTTTTCTGTAATTACGTATTTAAATAAACTTTCTGTTCCTTTCTCTTTCTCTTCTTTTTCTGGGGTCTTGTAATGTGAATATTAGTTAACTTGATCTCCCATTAGTCCTTGTACACTTTCTTTATTGTTTTCCATTCTCTTTTCTTTCTATTCCTCTGACTGGGTAATTTCAAATGACTTGTCTTTGAGCTTGCTGATTTTTTTTTTCTTTTGTGTGGTTAAATTGGCTGTTTAAGCTTTCTATGAAATCTTTCAGTTCAGTCATGTGTTCTTCAGTTCCATAATTTCTGTTTGGTTCTTTATTGTGGTTTATATCTCTTTGTTGAGCTTCTAATTTTGTTTACATATTATTTTCCTTATATCATTTAGTGGTCTAAGTTCTTTTGTAGCTCACTTTTTTGGGGGGGTGGGGGGACAGAGTTTCTTTTTTATTGCTCAGGAGTGTAATGGCACAATCTCAGCTCACTGCAACCTCTGCCTCCCAAACTCAAGGGATTCTCCTGCCTCAGCTTCCTCAGTAGCTGGGATTACAGGCACGTACCACCATGCCTGGCTAATTTTGTATTTTTAGTAGAGATGGGGTTTCTCCATGTTGTTCAGGCTGGTCTTGAACTCCCGACCTCAGGTAATCCACCTGCCTTGGCCTCCCAAAGTGCTGGGATTACAGGCATGAGCCACTGTGCCTGGCCTCACTGTGATTTTTTTAAGAGAATTATTTTGAATTATTTGCCAGGCAGTTCATAGATATTCATTTCTTTAGGGTCAGTTACTGGTGCTTTATTGGGTTCCTTTAAACAGAAAATATTTTCCTAATTATTTGTGTTCCTTGTAGCCTTGCATTGACAACTGCAGATACAAAGAAGTAGACACCTCTTCTAGTTTTTATGGACTAGCTTTGGCAGGAAAAGTCCTTCACCAGTCAGCCATCCAGACACTCTGGGAAGCCTATCTGGTAATGTCCATGGGCAGGTTTGCTGCTAGAGTTTTAGGACCAGGCTGGCCTGGCCCCTGGTCCCTGGTCCTTGGGCTGGCAGGTGGGGCTGGTGCCTGTGTCTATGGGGCAGGCCTGGTGCCAAGGTCCATAAGAACCAATCTGGCACTGGGGCAGACCTTGAGCTGGAATCCACTGGCACCAGCTGGGTGCTGGGATGGGTCAGGTCCTGAATCTACAGGGACTGGCTTGGCACCAAGGTCCACTGGGATGGACTGTAGCACTTGGATTCAGAGGGGTGCGCCTGGATCCTGGGTCTGTAGGGATGAGTCCATAGGGGTAGGCCTGGAGGCTGGGTCCATAAGGCCTTTCCTGGTGCCTGGGCCTATAGGGCCAGCTTGGTGCTGGGGTAGGTCTGGAGCCTGAAGCTATAAGGGCTGGCCTGGAGCCTGTGTCCATGCGAGTGGCCTGGTGTGATGGTAGACTTGGAGGCTGGATCTATAATGGACAGCCTGGCCCTGGGGTGGGCCTGGAGCCTGGTGCTAGGGCATGCCTGGAGCCTGGGGCCATGGGTCTGACCTGGGGTCACAGGGGCTGACCTGGTGTCATGGTTCACTGGGGCAGACCTGGTATTGGGATCCGTAGTGAAGTCAGGTCTGTGCTGTGATGCCCAGATTCGGGGAAGGGGTGAAGCTGTCCTTTCTATGTTTCTCAAAGTGTTTTTTCTTATTTTTGTGCTCCATCTAGGTGGTGTGATGTATGTTTCACCTGGATTTCTTAGCTTTCGTGAAGATATTTTTGTACATGGATGGTTGTTTAAATGGATGTTTCTGGAAGAGAATGTATGCTAAAATCCTAGTCTCCCCTTTGGGAGGCCGAGGTGGGTGGATCATGAGGTCAAGAGATCGAGACCATCCTGGCCAACATGGTGAAACCCCGTCTCTACTAAAAATACAAAAAAATTAGCTGGGCGTGGTGGCGCACGCCTGTAGTTCCGGCTACTTGGGAGGCTGAGGCAGGAGAATTGCTTGAACCCAGGAGGTGGAGGTTGCAGTGAGCCGAGGTCACGCCACTGCACTCCAGCCTGGTGCCTGATGATGGAGTAAGACTCTGTTTCAAAAAACAAAACAAAACAAAACAAAACCTAGTCTCCCTTCATACTGACATCACTCTCCAACCTTAGTTTGATTTAGAAAAATACAACAGACTTTAAAAACACACACACTAAGATGATGGAGTAAAATTCCAGTCTGCTATACATGATTTTCGTTTTAAGCATCTCTATCTTTACAACTGCAGTTTAGCCAACAATAAAATAATTCTCTCTTTCTTGAGTAGGGAGAAACTGATGATGGAAAGAAGTCAGTGAATGATAAAATTGGTTTGTGGATTATCTGCAAAGTGGAAATAATCAAGAGTTGGTTAAAATTACTGCTAGCTCTCCCTGTCATCAAAATTTGTAAATAACAACAACAACAAAAACAGTGTTGAAACCATTAGCCAGGTGCTGAGGATCTACTGTGTTGGATACTGAGGGCAAGGATCTCCAATTACATTACTTAGTTGAATTGCCTGAAAGCCCTGTGAGGTAGGAGCTTGTTATTCCCACTTTAGAAATAGGAGACACTGAAGTTAAATAACTTTTTTAAAAGCACAGAGCCAGCTCTTACTGTGCTTACATGGGGGATTATACAGCGGCAACAGCATAATCTCTCAAGTCACCCTGCACAGAAAAGGATGCATCACAGGCAAGATACAGGGTGATGTCAAGTGGCAAGGGCTAGAGGTGAAATGGGCTTTGGGAGGGTCTGGACGTAGAGAGTTGGGATCATGTGGCCTCGGATTCTGTTTCTCACTGCATGTCAGCTGCATCTTTCTTTCCTTTCAGACATACCTCACTTGCCTGTGGTCCAGTTTGGATAGCCACAGGACAACTTTACAGGACTAGACCCTAATCCAACCTTCCAAGGAGGAAGAATCTGATTGGCCCAGCTTGGGTAAAGTGCCCCCCACTGGTCCCATTGGCTGTTTCCAGGGAGTGTGGAGTGGGGAACTAAAAAATAAGGCTGTGGGGGAGAGAGAGGGAGGTCAAGACCTAAGTAGAAAGTGTGTAGGCACCTCCTTGTTGAGTAGGGCAACTTGAGGCTCTGGGAAATAATTTGTCTAAGGTCACCCAGCTCACGATGGACCCAGAATGGAACCAGTTGCTGAGGTTTCCAGTCAGGCAGACCTGGTCTCAACCTTGGCCCCACTGTGTAACCTTGGGCAAGTCTTTGACCCCCCAAAACCTTAGTTTGCTCAACTCTAAAATCTAGTAAATATAAACTGCTGCATAGGATTGTTGTGTAGAGTAGATAATGTCCACTCAGCTTCCCATTCATAATGGACTCTAGTGTTAGCATCAAGCATCTCTAGGTTATGGGATGGTAGCTTTGTTGGGCTTTTCTTTCCCACAGTGGCTATATTGACCATAATTTCAAAATAAGAGAGGATGAATAAGTCTTCATTCCTTTTGTCTTGTACTTCTTGCAGTTAAGAAAGAAAAAAAGTGCCCACAGAGGGTTGAAAACTCAAATGCCTCAAGGACTAGAAAACTGGTTGGCTCTTTCTCTTATAGAGGTTAAGTATTGCCAGACATTCTGATTTTCTTTTTCTTTTTTTAAGGCAGAGTTTTGCTCTGTTGCCAAGGCTGGAGTGCAGTGGCGTGATCTCAGCTCACTGCAACCGCCATCTTCCAGGTTCAAGTAATTCTCCTGCCTCAGCCTCCCGAGTAGCTGGGATTACAGGCATGTACCACCACCCCCAGCTAATTTTTGTATTTTTTTAAATTAGAGATTGGATTTTACCATGTTGACCAGGTTGGTCTCAAACTCTTGACCTCAAGTGATCCACCTGCCTCAGCTTCCCAAAGTGCTGGGATTACAGGTGTGAGACCTCATGCCTGGCTACATTCTGATTTTTGAAAAGAAATTAGAAAGTATCCTATTTCTTTAAGAAATATTCAAGTATGTGATTTTTTCCCCAATCTTTTAAAGTGTTTGAATATTAAAATCGGTATTTAAATTAAAAATCATCATGGGGGCAAATAAGGCATTCCCTGGTGCCACCATTTGAGACAACTCTTCAAAGGGAGGCAGGAAAGTTTGGGGTCTTGCTTTGCAAGCTGCCCCTACTCAAGCTCTGGTCCAAGCCTCTGACCAGAATTCCTGACCCCCACCATTCCCCCCGGAAGCCTCCTCCCCGCCTGGTGCCAGGGATGACTTCAGCTGGAAGACAAAGGGGCCTTCATGTTCAAAGGCCGGCAAGATGGTTCATCCTCCATCCTCCACAAACAAACAGGGTGGCTTTGATCTGGGTGGGGGTGGAGGCAGCAGCTCCAATTAGGAGATCAGCCCGTGTCTGGGCTAAAGAATGTTTGTAATAAAATAAAAGATCTAAGTGGCTGTAATGAAGGGTAATAGAAAAATGGTGTCACTCAGGATTCTCTGAGTTGCTCCATTTGAAGTGGATGAACTGACTGGTACAGAAGAGGGGACTAGGGGCTAGTCCCCAGAGCCTCTCCCAGCCTTCATCCTCACCCCTTCTCTGGGGTTGAGTGGGCACTCTTGGGTGCATACAGGAAGGCAGCCAGGAGAGACAGCATGGCTCTTTTTTCTTTTCCTTCCTTCCTTCCTTCTTTCCTACCTTCCTTCCTTCTTTTCTTCCTTCCTTATTTCCTTCCTTTCTTCCTTCCTCCCTTCCTTCCTTTCTTCCTCTCTTTCTTTCTTCCTCTTTCTCTCTCTTTCTCTTTCTCTCTTTCTTCCTCCCTCCCTCTCTCTCTTCTTTCTCTTTTCTTTTTCTTTCTTTCTTTTCTTATCTTTTTTTCTTTCCCTCCCTCCCTCCCTTGCTCTCTGCCTCTCTCTTTCCCTCCCTCCCTTCCTTCCTTCCTTTTTCTGAGATGAGGTCTTTCTCTGTCACCCAGGCTTACATGTAGTGATGCAATCATGGGTCACTGTAACTTTAACCTCCCGGGCTCAAGTGATCCTCCCACATCAGCCTCTCTAGCTGGTACTATGCATGCGGCACCATGCCCAACTGAATTTTAAATTTTTTGTAGAGATGGGGTCCTGCTATTTCGCCTAGGCTTGTGTTGCACTCCTGGGCTCAAGCAATCTACCCACCTTGCCTCTGGAGGTATTGGGATTATAGGCATGAGCCACTGTGCCTGGCCAGACCCTCTTTTCTGAAGCATGAGCCTCCTCACCTTTGCAGACACAGTCACTTCCGCCCTCCTTCACTTGACACATTTAAATCGAGGTGGTCCCCAGTGACCCTCCTTTGGGGGAAGATGTTCCTGCTGTTCCTGGCTGTCTTTCTCATCCTGCTGTAAGATGAGAGCCTACCGCATGGAGTTTAGTCTTGCATTACAGCAGGGCTTGGCTACTTCCTGCTGGAAACTCTTCTTTTTGAGGACAGAGACCCTTGTGGGTTGAGGATGGTGCAGTTCTTCATCGGATTTTCATCCACTCTACTCAGTGTGGAGGAAGTTTGCAGGAAAGGCTTTGAGTTAAAGTCAATGGCTTGATATGCAAACTTACAGAAAAGGAGGCACAAAGGTGGAATCTCCAACATGCCAACTGCCTTATGTTCATCATCAGGACTGACACATGGTTACTCAGATTGTGAACTGCGCAATCGGCAGGCATACCTTCTACAGCCTAGGGAATGATTCCTTTCATCATTCCTTTTATCTTCATGGTAATGCTGCAAGGCAGTCATTTGGCTCTCAAATGAGGAAACTGAGGCTCCAAGGGGCTGAATGATATCCCCCAAACAAGATGACTGAGCTGGGAATATGGAAGCTTCTGGAACCCCTGAAGTTCTCGTGTCACCACATCAGGCTGCGATGCTGAGTGTGTACTTAATGCTGAAATGCATAGTGCATGTGTATACTAACCCCTTATACACCCTGATGAGGTAGTGACGGTCGTTATCATCTCCGTGTTACAGATGAGGAAGCAGAGGCAGAGTGGACTGATAGGAACTTGTCCCAGGACACTGAGTAAGCAGAGCTGTGAATATTTGAGCTCCAGCAGTTGGGCTCCCAAAGCCCATGATGTTAATCCTAAGCTACCTTGTCATCATTATGATAGCCATACTTCATTTCTGGCTACTCAGTCTGATAGGTTTTTCCTCCTTTTAAATTGGTGATTCCATTCACTGGAGAAAACCTGGGGAGACAACATTTATTCTGTCCCAGACCATAGTTGTCCATTCCAAGTGGATGAATAATAAGTCCACTTATTATTGTCCTGCTGAGGGACAAAAGAGAAGCCACTCCAGGACTGACTGGGGTGTGAGGTCTTCCCCTTCTTGGTATCCTAATCATCCAGCATCCCTCTCCCCAGGAGCCACCTGCAGATGGGTCCTCTCTGTTCTAGAGACAGCAAGAGCTGTCCCCACTCTCTCTCCCTCCCTGCGAGAGGGTCATTCTTTCAGGGAAACTGCCTGAGCACACACTGTCTGGATGTATCTACCATACGTAGAATTGAGGGCAGTCCTCTCTTGATACGGAATTCTTTTATTTTTAATTTTTTTGTTTCTAATTATTAACTTCAGATAATTTGGTATGACCTAACATCCATTGCTCTTAAATTACCAGTGAGTAGACATAGTTGGTACATTAGCCTCATTCTTATCTAATCAGTGACATGAGAAGCAACATTTTAAAGACAGTAAGATACCAGATATGGTGGCTCATGCCTGTGATCCTAGCACTTTGGGAGGTCAAGGAGGGAGTATCACTTGAGACCAGGAGTTTGAGATCAGCCTGGGCAACATGGCAAAACTCTCTATAAAAAATTTAAAAATTAACTGGGCATGGTGGCACTCACCTGTGTTCAGGAGGATCATTTGAGCCCAGGACTTTGAAGCTGCAGTGAGCTATAATCATGCCACTGCACTCTAGCTGGGCAATACAGCCAGACCCTGTCAAAAAAGGAAAAAAAGGCAACAGAGAGAATCCCAAGGAGGCAACCATCTTCCATCCTCCTAGTGGCTGAAAGAGAGACGATCCAAGGAAGGGCAGTTCTCAATTTGTGACTTGGATTTAGCTCTTGAAACAGGAGGTCACCAAGCCTGGGAGGTCTAGCCAGTTTTTTTCTGGGCAAGGACAATGAAATCAGGAGGTCTCCCTGGAGGTACCTTTAGAGACACACCTGTGTTTTTCTGGTCACAGATGTTTAAAATCCATCTTGCTTTTGAATTAGGTTCATGAAGTCATAGCTCTGCACTGAAGCACCACAAACGGCCACATTCACATCTGAGTAGGACCCAAGGCACATGGGCAGGGGCCCTTGCCCTTTCCAGCTTTCTGGGGTGGTTGAGCCTCCTTTGTCAGGAAATTGTTAGCTGGCATCCATCTGTCAGGGCTCTCCAGTTCTGTGAAGCACCTGTGTGCTCTCAGGAGCTCCTAGTCAATGACCAACAACACGGCATAGGGCCACCTTTATCCCAGGGTATCCTAGCCAACGATCGAGAACAACCCAGTGCTAGAGCCACCTCCTATCCTGGGGTATAACAGGCACTGCACGGGGAGTGAGAGATCTCTTTCCTTAGTGTTGTTTTTCAGAGCTCAGGCTCCAGATCAGATAGACCTGGGTTGAAATCCTGGTTTCAGCCCCAACATATTGTGAAATTTGGGCAATTCACATGGCCTTTGTGGGCCTCAGTTTTCCTACCTATAAAAGGGGGATAATAGTGAGCACTGACCTGTGCAGGATCGATGTCATGAGTCAACGTGACAATGTAGATAAAAAACTTAGCAGTCTGACACCCTGTAAGCTCACAGTGAATGCCACCTATGATCACTGATATTAGAAGTATTATAAATGAGGCATGTTATATGCATTGAACTCAACTATACATGCCAGACCAAAGCAAAAAAAAAAATAAGGAAGCGAAAAAGATATTCACACACACACACACACACACACACACACACACACACACAAGCATGTGCACACACAACATGGCAGCCATGGAGGCACACCCCTTAAATCTCCCTTTAGGAAAAACATTGCCATTCAGCTGCAAGAAGTGCAGTTGGCAGGCAGCCTTCAATGCCAGCATCTTCAGGGTCTGCCTCAACTTTCGAGCTAAGGCCATGGCCTTCTCAGGAGCTCCCAGCCAATGACTGAGAACAACACAGGTGCTAGGGTCAAAAGTGATATTCTTGCCAATGTGGGGCTCCTTGGATGGGCAGTTGTTGATTTGGAGCTTCCTTTGAAGTTGGCCAAGTCTTTGTCAACTTTGGATGGCAATCTGAGGCTCCCCCTGCCAGATCCTGCATCCTCCCTCTTGTATCTTTCTCAGGCATTACCCCCAAGAAACTGCACTCCTAACTCCATCTCAGCATCTGCTTCCCAGTCTGTCTCATTCCACTGACACAGAGATGTGACAGAGACGGGAATGATAGAGGCGGAGGATGAGGAAGAGAATCATTTACTTATTCTTTTTCAAGTTCCAATTGTTTAATGACATGGGCTTAAGAGAGATAACAATTTAAATGGCATGGGCAGAGACAAGTATGTGCTCCAGAGGGAGTGTGAGGACAGAGAGGAAACTCAGTCCCCGTTTTCCTGCGAGAATGGCTCCTGCCTGAGTATGGTTCTCATGCGTTATGTCACATGGCCTCTGTATTAGTCAGCGTTCTCCAATAGGATATGTACATAGAAAGAGACTTATTATCGTAAGGAATTGCCTCATGCAATTACAGAGGCTCAGTCCCTTTATCTGCAGTTGGCAGGCTAAAGATCCAGGAGAGCTGAAGGTGTCATTCCAGTCCAAGTCCGAAGACCTGAGAACCAGGAGAGGCAATGGTGTAAGTTTCAGTCTGAACCCAGCAGGCTGAAGACACAGGAAGAACGGATGCTTCAGTTCCGTCTGAGACTGGAGAAGACACCCATGTGCCAACTCAAGCAGTCAGGCAGGAGGAATTCCCTCTTGCTCAGCGTCTTTGTCTATTCAGGTCTTCAACGGATTGGATGAGGCCCATCCACGCTGGGCAGGGTGATCTACTTGACTCAGTCTATGATTCAAATCTTAATCCCCTCCAGAAACACCCTCACAAACACACCCAGAATAATGTTTAGTCAAATGTCTAAGCACCTCATGGGCCAGTCAAGTTGATACACAACATCTGACACCCAGCCTCCCACAGAAGCCAACTCCAAGAAGAGATTGGAGATTTGTCTCTGTGTTGGTGGCGCGGCATTGTGTATATAGAACAATGGCAGGCCGCTCTGTGAAGACCTGTGGGGATTTTCTAGGGTAAATCAGACCTTGATTCATGTTCACTGTCCTTGCTGATGAGTGCTTAGCACTCCCCAGACTGCAGCCCCCGCGGCCTTTAGTTGTTATGCTCACTTTCACCCCATCCCTCAGACTCAGCGTTTACAAATTTCCCCCTGACCTTTACATCCAGTCCCAGGGCTTTGGTCACAGGTGGTTCCAGCTGTCTGCACCTCACGGTTGACACCCTCTCATCTCCTGCCTCCTCAAGGCCACTCTCTCCCCATCCTGCCCAGGTTCCCAGGGTGACTTTCAAAACACTCTTCCTTCATTGTAGACCCATAAGTGTTGGAACTGTCAGGGACTTTAGAGACAGTGCATCCTCTCTGATTTTTCTTGCAGGATTACAGCTGGGAAACTGAGTTCCAAAGGCAGGAAGAGACTTGCCTGCGGAGACTTCCCTGGTCCTCAGGCCCTAGTCTTTGTGTGGGTCCCCAGGGGTGGTGGAAATGGTGGGGTGGTGAGAGAGGGCTGGGGGCATGATGGGTGGAGAGGATGTCAGTAGAGTGATTGGGAGGAGTGGGGATGGGAGGGGGACTTGTGGGTATGTGGCAGGTGTGTGTGCAATGTGCACGTGTCTATGTGTGAGCATGTGTGGCTCCTACCAAATGACCCTAGGCAATGGATCTGGAATGGGTGGGGAAAGGGAGTTAGGCAGGAGCCCAGCAGTGTCAGCTAGTTAATAGATAAAACCCATTCTTTGGGATTCTCGTTAGGGCACTGAGGTCTCCATCCACTTCAGATTTAACCTGCATCCATGCAGACCTCACTGGGGGCTTCCAGCAGGCTGTTCTACTCCCAGGTCTCCTGGGAGGAGTGGGTGTGGGTTTTGATTCTTGCCCAGAGCCCTGCTGACAGCTGGTGCTCTGTCTGGAGGCAAACCTGGGGTCCAGTTCGGTGGAACTATTTTCAGCTGTGTACCCCCGTGAGTGCTTGGCCCTTCAGGGCATAATTTCTCTTATGTGCACAAGAAGGGGTGGGTCAGGATGGAGGCGGTTTCTAAACACCAATCTTCCATGCCAACATCTGCCCCCTGGCCTTGGCAAAACCAGAACAATAAGGACAATGCCGTGAGTTGTTCATGAAACTAAATGCATCCAGTCTAATGGATTATCCTTTCTTCTGAGATGACGTCCTTCCTTTTTTTGATATTCAAATGCCCTTTTGAAAATCAAATGATAGAAATTCTGTGCGTGTGTGTGTTCGTGTGCACATTTGTATGCTTGTGAATAAAGGCAAGCTAGTGAAAGAAAGGCAGTGCTTATCAAAGTGTGGTCTGAGAATGCCTGGAGGCCCCCAAGACACTTTCAGGGGGTTTAGAAAGTCAAAACTGTTTTCATAATAGTACTAAGATGTTATTTGCCCTTTTTACCGTGTTGATACTTGCACTGCTGGTGCAAGAGCAGCAGCCAGCAACCTGCTAGTATGGTAGCAAGTATCAGGCTGGGATACTCTTGCAGTAAAACAAAAAGGAGAAAAAGAGACAATGTCACTTAGGAATGTCCTTGAAGCAGGAAAATTTATTAACTTCTTCATTTTTCGACCCTTGAGTACAAGACATTTTAATATTCTGTACAACCAAGTGAAGGTATGCATGAAACATTTCTCCTGCATACCGAAGTACAAGTTGTCTTAAGGAAAAGTACTTGTGCCACTGAGTTGTTAGTTGACCTAGCTGAACATCATTTTTACTTGAAAAAAGAAGACTAACAGAAGAATGATGGTTATTCAGATTCAAGTATTGGTAGACTTTTCTTGAAAATGAATAAAGTGTGCCTGTCACTTCAAGGAAAATAATGGGCCATATTTGTCATCAACGATAAAATTCAAGCTTTCAAGATAATGGAGATAAATGCCTAGAACAGAGTGGCTATGCAATAAAGGCTGCCTTTCCCCTACTCATATTTCCCACTCTCCTCCTACTCCTTCTTTTCTTTTTTTTTTTTTTTTTGAGGCAATGTCTGACTCTATCGCTCAGACTGGAGTGCACTGGCGCCATTTCATCTCACTACAATCTCTGCCTCCCAGTCTCAAGCAATCCTCCCACCTCAGCCTCCTGAATAGCTGGGAGTACAGACACACACCACCACACCCAGTTTATTTTTGTATTATTTTTCTGTAGAGATGAAGTTTTGTCACATTTCCCAGGTTGGTCTTGACCTCCCTCTCTTCTTGGTGGAGATTAGCTCCTTGGCCCTGGCTGGCAAGGCGTTTGAGAATCGAGTGTGAGACGGGGTAGGAGGTATTGGTTTGGGCACAGAGTAAGCTATTGTAAGAACAGTTCCCCAAATCCAGTAAGTTCAACAAGATGGAATGTTACTACTGTCATGGAAAACTCCAAGCTAGGAGCGGATTCTGGGAATGGAAGGCAGTTTCACTCCATGAAGCAGATCAGGAATTCAAGTGACTTCCATCTTGTGCTCTTCCCTCTCCATGGTGGAATTTGGGTCTCTGTGCTACGTCTAAGTTTCAGTCTACAAGAAGGCCAGGAGAAGTTGGGAAGGGCTAGCACACATTGCTTCTGCTTACATGCCATTCACATATAGCCACACTTAACTGCCTGGGAGGCTGGAAAGTTGTGTAGTTTCTAACCATGTGGTAATTTTATGACTACAAAGAATAAAGGGAGAATGGATACTGGGGGATAGATAACAGTTTCTGCCACAGTGTGAGTGGGGTAGGATCAGAAGAGAAAAATGTGGCAACAGAAAAAATTGGCACCTATGAGCTCACAGCTCCCAAGAGATGCTCAGGTGAGATCCCAGAGAGGTCCGTCTAGAATCAGCACCCTGGTGCTGCTACCTCCTCTCACTTCATCAGTCTGTGCAAGGGATGTTGGCCATGTGTCTTTGCATTTTCTCCAAACATCTGAACATGGTAGATCTAGAAGACACTTTAGAGATTCCCCTTTATTCTATAAAAGGAGAAGCAGAGCCCCAGAGACAGAAGACTATTGACCAACGACACACAGCAAGTCAGAGTTGGGGTTGGGACTAGAACCAAGCTTTCCCATTCCCCAGGCCCATAGCTCTCTTGCCATAGCACACAACATCTCTGTGATGATGCACCAGGCCCATTCCCTTTGGATGTATCAGATGGCGCCCTCCCTGAGCTGACCACCTGATTCCTTATCCTGTATTACCTTGAAAAGCATGAATATACATTAAACAGGAAAGGAATGAAGCAAACATATATCACACAGTTGAAAAGAAGAACAGGCACAGGGATGTAGTGTAAGAAAGGTTATTCAGAAAAGGGGCATTTCCATCCCTTTTTATTTGTACACCACTCAAGAGTCTTTTGAATGCAGGTGCAAAAATCCCACTGAAACCTGCTTTCAAAATTAAAGATGATTTATTGGCTCATATAGTCTCCAATTCCATATTTTTAGGGTGGGTCACTTTTAACACCCCACTCCTGATACCAATTTCTACATCACTTGAGATGTCTTGTTGACAAGCAGCAGCAATGGCTCTGACTAAACTGAGACTTTTGGGCTTTTATTGGAATAATCCTGGGGTCAATGCAAGGACTGAAGAAAGGGCTGAAGAACCAGATCTGGAACTTGTGTCTCAAAGGATATCAGCAGCAGAAGAGTCTGCCACATTCCAACCCTGAGTATATATGCAGGGGCCAAGTGTGGGCAAAGAAATTCTGATTGCATGCCTATACCATCTGATACCAGAAGAAAATGGAGTAAACATGGAGAGCTATGACAGATAAAAACAATCACCACTATGCCTTTAATTTCCCCCATAAATACATACTGTCATTATTCACATTTGCCTAATAGATTTGCATTTTTCTCAAGTTTTAACTTATAAAAATATGTGTACCTCTTATTGATGGCATCTTTCTAGTAGGAGGCAGAGCATGTAATAGAACATCTTGGCTCAATACTTATTAACTACATAACTTGGTCAAGTTACTCAACTTCTCTGAGACTTGATTTCTTCATCTTTAAGATGGGGATAAGAATTCCTTGTAGCATAGTTGAGATCATTAAGATAGCTAATGCATGCAAGGATTTTAAAGTAGAGTGAGCTTTACAAGGCATGGTGACCATTTTTATCATTTAAATTTTCCTCCCTTTCTACTCTCTTAGGCTGGATTCCCAGAAGCAGACTCCTAGAGAAGGAAATGTGTAGGGAGTGAGAAAGTGGGACAGGAAGGGAAGCAGATCAAGCAAGGATCTGATACCAAGCAGAGTCCCACAGAGAATAATTTTGGCTTAATTCCACATGTAAGTTTTGGAGACATATGAGTCACAACTCAGAGTTGCATGAGCAGGGAGCAAGGAAGCTGGGGTATTGATACCCCCATGCTGCCAATCATTGATTGGGGTGTCTGGCAAGATGTAGAAGGCATTCTGACAATGAGATGCAGGTGTTGGCTGTTGGGAGTCAAGGTACACTGGGGATCGGGAAAAGGAGCAGAGGAGGTAGGTACAGATGAAGCACGCTACCTGTCCTCAGTGGCACTCGATTATACAATAGACTTGAAGGCGGTTTTAACAAAAGGGCCAGGATTAGAGAAAGCATGAAGCTGAGACTCAGAAGCCTGTCCCATGTGGGTCAGAGCTCACTCACTCTGACTCAAGGACTCTTTCCTTGGAGCTGCCAATCTGCAAAATATTTGCAAATAGTAGGCTCAGCAAACATGGAAAGGTAGAATGCTCAGCTCAAAAACTGAGAGCATTCGTTTAAAATCCTGGGCTGAGCAATCTGGGATTGTGCCATGGCATTTTGCCAGCCGGCCCTGGGCTGGGTCAGGCTGCACACACTGGCCCAGGCTCACAGCAGTGGAAAGAAATGAGTGGTTGTTCCCACTGCATACATTTTGAGGGTTTAGAGGCAGGCTGGGATTTCATAGTTGGCAAAAGGCCCATCTGCTCAGGTATTCTCCTCCTACTTTCTGATTACCTGTAAGACCTCAGGCATTGACTTTGGCACGGGGGAAAACCTCATGCCTCACAAGACCACAGATGACTCTAGTTACTGCTCTGCGTCAAGAAGGATAGGCAGATCAAGTGTGTTAGAGGCATTGAGAAAAGAAACATCACTTTCCACCTGATTAGGAAAGGTCTCAGAGAAGAGGTGGCTTCTGAGTTGTCCTTGAAAAGAACAATCAAAGGGCCTTATTTAGCCAATGATCTAAAAGTTATAAATTTTAATATTTATTTTGAAAACATTCACATGGCATTTACTACATGCCAGGAAAAGTTCAAGAGCTGTACATGTATCACCTCGGTTCCTGTTTGTAGAGAATGTGTTACTGGGGATGTTTGTGGGGATCTTGGCTGCCTAGTGTGGGACCCCTCTTCTCTTTAGGTGCCTAACACATGTCTTCTTTCTCCCTGATGGCTAAGATGTGGCTAGCCAATGGGATGCTTCCCTCTCCAAAGGAGCAGGGAGAGCTGGAGATACCCTCCTTGCAAAGAGCAGCTTGAGGATCCAGCACCTGGTGCAAATGTAACAAGTGGTGGTCTCTTTCTTTGCCTTGACTGTGTTGTGGCCTCTTGGCCCTGGCTGCATCTGCCTGACTTTCCCTTCTTTCCATTCATTTTTTTCTGTTTGATTTTACACCCACCTTGGAGTCCCTTTTCTGTTAGGGTTCATGAGGATTGGATTCTGTTTTAACACCCAGAACCTTGATTGGTTCAGAAGAGGAAGCTGGGAGATGAGGCCAGATGGGAACAGGACAAAGGAAGGTCTCTACTGTCAGATGAATAGTTTGTGACTTTAGCCTTTGGTCTAGTGGTTCTTAATCAGGGATGTGCTTTGGGATCATCTGATACTTTGGTTAGCTGTTACCTCAATAATGCTGCGTAACAAGTGACCTCCCACCCCAACCAGGGCATACATCAACAGAAATTTATTTTTCTCACTACAGTTCTGCAAATCATCTGGGGTGACTCTGATGAACTTGATTAGTGTTGGCTGAACTTGGGCCAGGCTATGGGTTGGGTTCAACCTTGTTCTGTATGTTTCTTATTTGGGGACTCAGCTTGAAAGGGTAGTGTCCATTTGGAGCAAACTCATGGTGAAGAGCTGGAGTGCAAGAGAGAGGAGTGGAAATTTGCAATGCTTCTTCAGACCTTGACTTGGACCTGGCATAGCGTCATTGCTACCCATATTCAGCTGAGCAGAATACATCACACAGTCAAGTCCAACATCAGTGATGGGGAAGTCCCCTCTGCTCACAGTGAATCATGATACAGGGAGACAAGGAAGAACTGTGGACTAATAATCTAATCTATCACACCAGGGGTGTTTTTCACAACCTGATATCCTGATTCCAACCCTCTGAGTGGAATGGTCTTGCTCTGTCACCCAGGCTGGAGTGCACTAGTGTGATCATAGCTCACTGCAGCCTCAGACTCCTGGCCTCAAGTGATCCCTCCTGCCTCAGCCTCCTGAATACATGAGACTACAGGCATGTGCCACCATGCCCAGCTAATTTTTATTTTTTTTGTATAGCTGTAGTCTCAAAAACGTTGCCCAGGCTGGTCTTGAACTTCTGGCCTCAAAGTGACCCTCCTGGGTTGGCCTCTCAAAGTGTTTGAATTATAGGCATGAGCCACTGCTCCCAGCTGGAATATCTGTATTTTGAAGAAGCTGCCCTGGTGATTCTGATGTGCACTCTCATGGGGTAAGTACTACATATCACTATAGACAATGAGAAGCCACTGAAGGCTTTTGAGCAGAAGAATGACATGAGCAGTTCTGAGCTTGGAAAATAACCTTGGGAAATAGGTGGCTGTGGAGGCTGGCAGGTCAGTTAGTTAGCAAACTTGAAACTGACCTAGAAGGTATGACGAGGGCTTGAACCCGGTGTTCCGGGCACCTATTGCTGTGTAAGAAACCAGCACAAGACTCAGTGGCTCAAAACAATACCTGCTTTGTGAGCTCCTGTGACTTTGGGGTTGACTGGGCTTGGTAGGGTAGTTCTGCTCCATGGGCCTGCAGTCACTGGGGACCCATTTGGGCCAGACGTCCTGGATGGTGCACTCCCATGGCTATCAGCTGTTGCCAGCCGTCTGCTGGAAGCCCAACTGAGGCTCTTGACCGACACATATATATGACCTCTCCATGTGGCTTGAACTTCCAGCACAGAAGCTGAGTTCTGAGAGGGAATGTTCCAGAAGTGAGCATTCCAAGAGGAAGAAAACAAGAGCTGCTTGTCCTCTTAAAGACTAGCACCAGCAGGAGCATGGCCACGCTCTATCACATTCTGCTAGTTCAGTGGCTCCAGAGCCAGCCCAGAGGCAAGGGCTTCGTGGGGAGGGTGATGTATAATGTGTGGCCACCTTTAATCCATCCCACCTGAACAGTGGCAGTGCTGAGGGAGGGCATGCACACTCAAGAGAGTTTTAGGGAGAGTGGACAAGACTTGGCACCTCATTGGTCATGGAAGGAAGAACTTGGGATGCCAAGGTCTTGCCCTGAGCATTTGTCAGGATGATCACTTCAACCCCTGGAGCCAGCCATAGGGTTCTGACATGGGGCAGACTCTGCTAGACATACCTGCGTTCTCTGGAAGAGAAAGACGATTGACACCCTTGCCCTGGACATTCACAACCCTGCTAGCATTGTACCCTAATCAGAAAAGCCAGGCTTCTCATAGAGCACAAATGGAAATGGACTCAGGACAGGTAAGTTTTGATAGCAGATGAGGTAGAAAAGAAAAATACGGGATGCTCCTGGGAGATAAGAGCTACAGAAGCTACAGTGGGATGTGGTATGCACAGGTCAGGGAGATGGACAGAGACAGGCCTCTGATTACCTTGAAGCATTAAGTTCTTGCAGATGTTATCAGAGACTGAACTATTTCCCACCAGGGCGGCACAGGCCTCCCACCACTGGTGTCAGCTGATCTAGGTGGGAGTCTGGATGGCATCACCACTTCACGATTTCCTGCCATCCTTGGCCCAGGGCCATCGGTGAGGGATGCCCTATGGTTCCGTTCAATGGGAGAGAATCCAAAAATCACCTTCCTGAACATCACCAAGGCCAAGCCTTAAAGGGCAATCCGGAGGCAGTGTATAATACATATTTGTCTTTCTTTTTTCACTAAAGTATTTTTTTTTTCCTCCAGCTCCCTGGCTAAGCTGGTTGTCCTTCAGATCTGGGGCTTCTGGTCTCAAGGTCACTTGTGTTTCTGGGCCAAGGATGGTCATTAACTTGCTCCTCAGATTGTTCAATTTCTCACTCCTGTGCTTTGACCAAGAGGCCAAGTCCATCCATTTAAAGTCATCTCCAAAGACCAGGCTTGGTTCTGGACATGGCGGGACTGGCTCAGGCAGGCAGCTGACTCAACTGTGGGAAACATTAATGCCTGCCCATGGTCACTCTCTTCCTTCTGAATGCCAGACTCGTGGGGTAGATGTAAGGAAACTTATAGAAGCAGACAGTCCTACTGCGTCCCAGGGCCACCACTTATAAATCACGTGACCGTGGGCAAGCTATTTCATAAAATGTGAGACTCACTATCTCCATCCATAATGTAAGACTAAGACCTCTTCGGTGGACCCTGAGTTCTATGCATTGGACAGACCCCAAATTCTGTGTTATGAGGACATTCTGCCTTCCTTAAGTAAGATAATGTCCCACTTCCCTTTTTTTCTTTGGGCTACTTGATCCTTCCCATCCAGACTGTGGTTGGAGTATAGTCATCAATCAACTCCATCTGGCCACAGGATTGAGCAAAAGACTCAGATTGGACTAGTCAAACTCCCACAGTGATTGTGCCAGGAATAGGCACGTGACCCAAGTTCCACCAATCAGATTCCTTCCTTAGGACTTTTCTCACTTGAGCTGGAGAAGAATTACCTTTTCACTCTCAACACAAGGTTATTAGATTCTAAGACTGAAGCTGCTCTTGATCTCTTCTCCTAACACCTGGGCTACATGAGCCCATGTTTCCTTTCTGTTTGGACTAGTTTCAGTTGGGTTCTGTTAGTGTACCTTACAATCAAAAAGTCCTGAAGAAAGCGTTACTTTTTGATGCTTTTGTAATAATAATAATAATAATGAGAGTCGCTTTTATCATATGTCTCCTGTTTGCCACGTTCTGTGCCAAGTGCTTCCATATATTATCTCATGGTTTAACTTGACCTGTGGTTATTTGCATGCCTGGTGGCACTGCCCGACTGCACCTAATCTCCTGGAGGTCGATTTTCTTTCAACACTGCCCAGAGCACCCCGCTTGGTGCCTGTCCAGCACCTGGTGCATGGCAGTCTGACAGCCCCTCAGGGGGTCACCTTGGAGGGCCACACAGAGACGCACATTCTGTCACCACATGTGTTCCACAGGTCACATGGAGTTGGCCCTCTGGCCAGAGGTTGGCTGGGGACTGATCTTCATGGGGTGACTGCATAAAAGTGGGAGTGGTCCCCACTCCCGCTTTTCCTGCCGACCCCAGCCTCAGCCTATTCTTTTCTAAGCAGCCTTTCCTATTATTATTTTAACAGCTGGTTCCAGAATTTTTTCTGGAGACTGCGTAGAGTGTTTGGGGAATTAGGAACTTGCTGCTCCTGCTAAGCCACCCAGGGTGAAAGTGAGAGCTCCCTAGGGCTTGTGGAGGAAGAAGTAGTGTCTATGCTCAGACTGATGGGCGTGCAGGAATCAGGAGCTGAGAGAGCAGAGAGGGGAACCACACAGAGAGTACTCAGCCTCAGGAGGCTGCCTGGGCACCTGAGGAACTGACCAGATGGTGGAGCTCAGGGAAGCCTGGGATGCCAGATGACGGGGAGCCTGGACATCCCAGAACTGGCTTTCATTATTCTAGCACATCTCAGGATTTTTTAAGAACAGAAAGCCTGGCATTTTTACTGGCAATGAAAAATGTTTGAAATCTAAATTATTTTCATCTGAAGCTAGAAATATCAAGAATGGGCTGGGTGCGGTGGCTCATGCCTGTAATTCCAGCATTTTGGGAGGCCGAGGTGGGCGGACCACCTGAGGTCAGGAGTCCGAGACCAACCTGGTCAACATGGTGAAATTCCATCTCTACTAAAATACAAAAATTAGCCAGGCATGGGAGCTGGTGCCTATCACCCCAGCTACTTGAAAGGCTGAGACAAGAAAATTGCTTGAACCTGGGAGGCAGAGGTTGCTGTGAACCAAGATCATGCTCATGCACTCCAGCCTGGGCGACAGAGCCAGACTCCATCTCAAAAAAAAGGAAAAAAAGGAAATATCTAGAATGTTACATGTGCATTCGAGCACTGAATTGAATGGAGTACTGGTTTTGATGGTTTCAGTACAGCTCTCCACTGTTTAAAATGCTTTCGGGCTGGACATGGTGGCTCATGCCTATAATCTCAGTGCTTTGGGAGGCCGAGGTGAGAGGATTGTTTGAGCCCAGGAGTTCAAGACCAGCCTAGCAACATAGCAAGACCCCATCTCTACAAACTTAAAAAAAATTAGCTGAGCATGGTGGTGCATGCCTGTAGTCCAGTTACTCCAGAGGCTGAGGCCGGAGGGTTGCTTGAGCCTGGGAGGTTGAGGTTGTAGTGAGCTATGATTGTGCCACTGCACTCCAGCCTGGGTAACAGAGTGAGGCCCTGTATCAATCAATCAATCAATCTATCAAACCTTTTCAAGATATCTTCTTGCTGCTTAGTTTCCATTTTCCAGGTTTTTAATGAGGCTAAGGAGCTTTTCAAAGGTTCACTCCTCCCCGCCAAGCCATTTGGGCTGCCGGTAGTTCAAGAGGACCCCGTGGCATCCTTTTATAAAGAAGAAGGTTAAGGGGTTAGGAGAGGAGCAGGGAGCACAGGAGGAAAGAGCTCCCAGGCCCTGTTATCAGCCCTTCCTTCCCTTCCTCTTTTCTTTTCGAGGCCTGCTCCATTCTCTTAGGGCCTGACCTGCCAACCCCAGACAAGGTGTTGTGACCAGGACCTCCTTCCCTCAGGATTCCCCCTGGGGAGACCCAAGGCAATGAATGGAGGAGCTTTTTCTATTCTCCTTGATTCCACTTCCCCATTGGTAAAGTGGAGATGGTACCATTGTCTCTTCTCCCTTGGGGACTGTCAGGCTAGCAGGAGAGAACACGTGGCATATGGCCCTTTACACAGGGCCTGGTACTAGTGGGGCCTTGGTAGGGTTCAGTTTATTATACTTCTATCTCCCTTTGTGGACTTGAGGGCAGTTAGAGGCCCCATCTAACTCATTCCTGCATCCCCCGTGCCCAGCGCTCTCCTTGCCTGTACGAGGGACTAGGCACCCATTTGCTAAGGGACCAGAGAAATCATGTTGGAGGCAGCAAGGGGATTTGGGGAACACTGGGCCAGCAGGGCCCAATCCAGCATCCCCACCCCTGTCTTCCCATCTTGGAGACAGCCTGGTCTGAGTGATTTCTCTTCCCAATACCTTCCCTGCCTCCAGGGCACATTTTCTCCGGGACGAGTCCACCCAGGCAGAGGGCAGAGCGGCAGGCACAGGCTGGATTCCTGCAGAGACGCGTGTTTCATTTGGCCTGCACCATGACTTCATGTTTTTAAAATTAGTTGCCGATATTTTACAATTTGGAGATTTCACCTAGAAACCTGGATTTCTAGCTATTCTTGAAAAATCAAAAGATCTAGCAGCCCTGGGCCTGCAGCTGGCAGCTGGTGTGCAGCAGCCACTGTTCCTTTGTGCTGGGTACATGCTACTCAGTTTGCCACCAGATGCACCTGGTCCAAGTCTCCCTCCCTTATGACTCCTGCCCTTCCCCTGGTGAACCTGTGACCCCTGGCTCTGTGGAGCACTGGGGCCATCCCACTGACCTCACAGGTCTTGGTTTGGCAAATCATGACCATGCCAGGGTCTTTGCCTGTGGAACTGGTGTATCTCACCAGAGACAGTCTGTGGGGGTGCCCTCTAAATGTGCTAATCAATGCTCACGATCAAGCCTCCGGTGTAACCATGTACCCACTTTCTCCTCCTCCCCCTGCCTCCAGGAGCCAGAAAGGCTGCTGCCCTGTTTTGGGACACAAACATACACACGTTATTAGAACCTCAGATCAAAGGCGGCGTCCTACAGCCTGCCTCTCAATGGTCCCTTTGTGCAGGCGGAAGCCTGCAAGAGAGTTAGAATCCAGGGAGAGCGGGAGGGGCTGGAGGGGGTGCTCAGCACAAAGATACTTGTCACCCGGAGAAATCTGCCGAAATGATGTTAAAAGAGGCTCCAGGTGGAGGATGTACCCTGGCTCGCTGTAGGAAGATGCAAATGGAGAATTCTCAGTTCTGCAGAGAAGAAAACACCCCTGTCCCTTGCGGTTTCAGAGCAAGGGGGTGACAGTGGCTGCCCGCCCCCTCCACCAGCAGTAGCCTCCATCTGCCTTCCTGCCCTCTCCGGGGGTGGATGTGATACTGGCAAGAGCTTCTTGGAATGAAAAGGTGTCAGTGACGTCGTCTTGAGCACAGAGTCAGAAGAAACGAAATGGTGTGGGAGGGGGTCCTGGGGAAGGCCAGGGGGCGCCGTGGGGGCAGTGTCACTTCTGACCAGATGGGCCAGTGTGTTCAGCCCTTCAGGCCTACAGCAAAACATTTCAAAAGCCCCTACTGTGTGCCAGCCACAGTGTGATGGGAGGCAGGCACACAGAGGATTAACTTGGGGTCAGGCCCTCGGCGGAGGGAGAGAGGGTGACACTGCTCTAACCAGGCATCAGAGAGAGCTAGCATCTGCTGAGCTCCCCTCGGCTGGATGCCCTAAGCGTTTCACACACATTGTCTCATTTATCTCTAGGGCTAGTTTGAACAAAGAAGTGCTTTGAGAGTTCAGATGTGGAGCCAGGAACCTTGCCTGCCGTGGGATGCAGAGAGAGGGGGTGGCAAACAGGTAAGGAAGAAGGGGTTCTTTAGGACGGGAATGAAAGCCAAGAGGCGGCCGTGGTGCTGTGATGCGCAGGAGGCAGATGGAATTCATGAGTGTCTGTGGCCTGGGACACTTGCCGACCTCTCATCTTTGCAGGAACCTGGGGCGCTCTCCTTGGCCCTCTTCTCTTCGCTGTCCACACTCATCCCCAGGGCATTGCATCGAGTGTTGGGCTTTCAATGCCATCTGCATGCTTATGACACCTGGGCATGCATCTGCAGCCTGCAGCTTGCTTCTGAACTCTAGGCTCATAGATCCAACTGCCCACTTGATCCTACTACTACAACACTCAACGGGCCTCTCAAAATAACATGCAAAATGGAGCTCCCCTTCTTCCCCGCCTGGCAGACCAGCTCCACCCACAGGCTTCCTCATCGCAGCTCATGGCAGCTCCATCCTTGGAGCTGCTCAGTCCCCAAATCTTGGCGGCTTCCTTAGTTTCTCTGTTTCTCTCCCACTCCACATTCAATAAGTTTGCTAATGTTGTTGCATTTAATTTCAAAATACGTTCAGCGTCCACCTTCTTCCACCTCCTCCACTGTCATCACCTGGTCTAAGTCTCCATCATCTCAGGCCTGGCACCCCACCATAGCCCTGGAACCCACACTTATTCCCAGTCCAGCAGTCCAGTTGCTCTGGTTACTACTCTCTCTCTCTCTCTTTTTTTTTTTTTTTTTTGAGACAGGGTCTCACTCTGTTGCTCAGGCTGGAGTACAGTGGTGCAACCTCAGCTCACTGCAACCTCTGCCTCCTGGGCTCAAGCGATCCTCCCACCTCAGCCTCCTCAGTAGTTGGAACTACAGACGTGTATCACCATACTTGGCTAATTTTTAAGATTATTTTTTGTAGAGATGGGATTTTGTCATGTTACCCAGACTGGTCTCAATCTTCTGGCCTCAAGGGATCATTCCATCCTGGCTTCTCAAAGTGCTGGGATTATAGGCATGAGCCACCACACTCAGCCATGACTCTCTTCTAATAACTCCTGTCTCCCTCCAGGAAAGCTGAAGTTTTTGCTGAGACCTACAAGGGTCTCATGATCTAGCCCTGTGCCTCCAGCCTCCAATCTTCTCCCTACTACTCCCAAACAACACTCTCTTTTCTCCAGAGCCAGGGGCCTCTTTGCTGTTTCCAAAACATTCTGTGTCCCCACTTTAGGCCCTTTGCACGTGGTGTTCCCTCTGCTTCTGCCTCTCTTCAAGTCTTTGCGCAGAGGTCATCCCCTCTGACCCTCTATCTAAAATCATTAGCTCCTGCCCTGTTTTTTTTTTTTTGTTTTTGAGATTGAGTTTCATTCTGTTGCTCAGGCTGGAGTGCAGAGGCATGACCTCTGTTCACTGTAACTTCCACCTCCTGGCTTCAAGCTATTCTCCTGCCTCAGTCTCCCAAGTAGCTAGGATTACAGGCATGTGCCACCATGCCTGGCTAATTTTTTATATTTTTAGTAGAAGTGGGGTTTTCCCATGTTGCTCAGGCTGGTCTCAAACTCCCAACCTTGTGATCTGCCCACCTCAGCCTCCCAAAGTGCTGGGATTACAGGTGTGAGCCACACCGCACCTGGCTGCCTGGTATTTTTTTCTTTCTCTTTCTCACTTGATTTTTTTTTTTCTCTCATAGACACACCACATATTTCACTGCCTTATGTATTTATTGTCTTCCCCCACGAGAATGTAAACTTCATGAGGACAGGCATTTTTGTCTGTTTTGTGGACACAAGAGCCTGGTGTAACTTAGGCCCCCAACAAATCTTCACTGAATGACATGATTAATAAAAGAGAAACACCTTTATTTCTTGGTTTCCTCCTCTCTGACTTCACCTCTCCATCTCCTCCCCAGCATGCTGTTTACTCAAGGCAGGGGCAAGCTACATAACCTCGGTTGCTTCTGAGAAGGTTTAACTTTCTAGAGCCTCAAAGTGTGTGTGGTCTATACCCCAGTACCATCAGCCTCACCTGGAAGCTGGTGAGAAATGACTCTCAGGCTCTGCTCACATTGCATTTCAACAAGATCCCAGTGAATTCATCTGCACATTAAATTCCAGGGAGCCCTCCTCTAGGCTATTTGACCCTAGCTCAAGAAAGGGGGATTAAGAGTCTTAAAGGGAGGGATCCAAGGTCAGAACATACAGTCAATGTCAGGGACCAAACTGTCTGTCTGTGTCTCTCTCTCCATGGGGTTTATTATCTCTGCTTTTCTCGAATGGTTCTTACTACTGCTTCTTTCCGCTTATTTCTCAGCCCACAGTGGCCTCAAGAAGCTGCTCCAGACCCTGGGACAACAGGAAGTGAACTGCAGGCCCTGGACCTCTCTATTCAGATTCTGCGAAGAGATCCTGATGAGTTGGGCCAGTGGGTCAGGCATCGAATCAGCTGTGGCTAATGAGTGAAGTCAGGTGTTACCAACTTGACGGCAGGGGCCACCTCGAAGCTGTGTTCTGTGCCATGGAAGAAAAGGAGGAGGAGGAAGCTAAGCTGAAAGGGAAAGCAGGAGATATTGGAAAATCAGGTATGACCTTTGCTATAGTGACCACTTTTCCTGCACTCCTTGAGCTGCGGCCTTAAGAACTGTGTACCAACTGGGAGGTACTTGCATAGTAAGCGTTCAATTGCTGAATGCTTACAGAGGGCTGTAAGTGGACAAATATGTCCAAAACACATTAAATGCACACCATCGATCACTTGCTGATGGTCTCCTTCAAGGAACATTTTCACACTGGCTCTCGCTTCACTGAGCTTCCCTTCCTATCACTCTAGGCTCCTGGAGTCAGTGGTTGGAATCTCAGATGGGAAGAAACCTTGGAAGTCATCTGGTCCAGCATTTTCCAAAGCATGTTCCACGAACTTGTTTTCTAGAAATGGTTTCCTGGTCTGGTGAGGTTAAGAAACTCTGCTTATGGTGATTCCCTCCTCTTAGAGAATCACAAAGCTTAGCTACTCAATGAAAACTCTGACAAGTCCTGCAGAAAAGAACTTGACTCCTTTGGCTAAGCCAAGGCTGCCCAAAGTTTCTCATGGAGTCCTTTCTTTCATGTGATAATAACATCTCACAAACCAGTGACTGGGGGAACCCATCATAGGAAATGCGAATCTTCCCGACACTTCCTTCTATTTTACAGATGGAGAGACTATGTGGTGGTCAGGTCGAGGTTGGCTGCATGTAACTGAAAAACAAAGGCTTAAAAGGTAGGGGCTTCTTTTCTCTGTTGTAAACAAAGTCTGGGAATAGTCAAAGACTGGTACTGTCAAAGAAAGGCTTCTGATATGGTTTGGCTCTGTGTTCCCACTCAAATCTCGCCTTGAGTTGTAATGATCCGTGTCAAGGGCAGGAAAATGTGGAGGTGATTGAATCATAAGGGCAGTTACCCCCATGCTGTTCTTGTGATAGTGAGTTCTCAGAAGATCCGATGGTTTTATAAGGGGCTTTCCCCACTTTGCTTGGCACCTCTCTCTCCTGCTGCTATGTGAAGAAGGACATAGACCTTCTGCCATGATTGTAAGTTTCCTGAGGCCTCCTTAGCCATGCAGAACTGTGAGTCAATTAAATCTCTTTCCTTTATCAATTGCCCAGTCTCCGGTATGTCCTTATAGAAGCATGAGAACAAACTAATGTAGCTTCTCTGCCCAGTGTGAAGAAGAGCAGAGCGGCAGGACTGGGAGGAGAGCAGGGCCTTGCCAAGGAGATGGTGAGGCTGGGCTGGCTTTCTCTCTCCTCCAGGCTCACCTGGGAAGCCTGTGTTCCAAACTTGCTAAAACACCTTGAACCTGGGAGGAGTTGGTGGCACAAAAATCCAGTTCAATTCAAGCAATATCCAGACTGTAGGCAAGCAGCTGCCTTTTGAAGCAGTCACCTCCAATCTGATTTTCTCCCCTCTACTCCCAAACCATGCTCTCTCTGCTCCAAATCCAGGGGCCTCTTTGCTGTTTCCAAAACATCCATGGCAGTCCCCACTTCAGGGCCTTTGCATGTGCTGTTCCTTCTTGCCTTTGATACCCAAACAGAGTGGCTTGGAGACCCCAGCCCTAGTTCTTGGGGAAGCCCAACCTCCTCCACGTCATCTCTAAGGCCTGATGCCTCCTGGCTGCCTCTGGCTCCCATCTTTTCTCCTGCAGGAAATCTCCACTCTGAAGATTGCCCATGGCCCCATTAATTACCTGTGGGGGTCATCTTTCTGATTCCTTCATTTTGTCCTGTGCTACTAACCTGGGAACTGGCTAGGATTTTGCTGAGGGCTTGGAGTAACAAAGGAAGGAGAGCGCATTGCCAATTGCTTGCTAGAGCTCACTGTCCCGAAAGTGAATTGGCCACTCCCCACCTTGCTGGCTGTGCCTTCTTAGGCCCTCACTATCACTCTCTTCTCATGCTCTTTGTTTCTTTTGAGACCTTTCTCTTCCCTTCCCTCCAGAATGCCTGATATTTTCTCATGCAGAGTAGTCTAACTTTCCCCTCCTCACCCAAACCAGGCTTCCAGGCCCCTTAGCAATGCCAAAACTCACCAGGGAACTACAAAATAAAGCAACTCCGGGGATCCAGGAGGAACCAGTGGAGACTTGGGAACTGATTTTCTCCTTCGTCTATCCCAGATCTTATTCTTGGCAGTACTCCCTCCTTATTGACCACAGCACACTCCTGGCTAAGGCTGGGCAGACTGAGTTTGTCTCCTTCCACAGCAGGTGTGATGGCACCTGCTATAGGCAATGCTGTGTTTGGCATTGCATTCAGAGATGTAAGTCAGGCAGGAACCCTGGCCTCAAGGATTCCTGGCTCCAGGAGTGAAACTTAGCCTCATCCATAAAAAATAAGTGGAGATGGGAGGGGGTCAGGGAAATCTTGGCTAATCAGAGCAGAGAAGAGCCCTTCAGATTGGAAGGTCAAGGAGGGCTTCCTTTAGGAAGTGGCAGTTGAAGGGGGCCAGATCAGAAGGCTTAACTTGGGGGACAAGCATTGGGGCAGCCAACCCGGGTGAGGTAGTTTTTTTTTTTTTTTTTTTTTTTAATCTTCCAGCTCTATGTCTGACAGATTTCACCTAAACCAGCCTTGTTAAATCTCAAGCCCCATGAAGCCCGTTTCTGTTAGAATCTCTCTCTCTTATCTCTTCCTTGCCTTCCTTTCCCATTCTCCTCCCCCGAAGGATGGGAAATCTTCAAAGAAAAAGATGTGTCACTGTAAGTATACAGCCCAAGAAATGGGCCAGATAAATTATTAAAACACATAAAAAGACAGTGAGTTGTGGGGTGGGAAGTCCTCGGAGGCCGAATGGCCACCCCAGGTGGACAGCATGCTGGTGGCCCCTGGGGACCTGCTTCTCAGAGCCCTGGACAGGCTAACATTTTGACACAAGGCCCATCTCTTGGTTCTCAGCCCAGACCTGGGTAGGGATGTCATGATTCCAATAGCAGTGAAGTCCTAGGCGCCTGCTGGGCTGGGAGGCACCAGGGTGAAGGTGGAGGGGGCCTTTGTGTCTGGGCTGGACATTTGGGATTTACTCCCCCCAAGACTCAGACTGCTAACTGCAGTTTTAGTTCTTGCTTTTATCTCTTTTTGAACTGTAAAAAGAAATTCCCAAGGGGAAGAGGGGATATTTTTTTCTCATGAAAGAAGAAAGCCAGGACCAGTTTAAGAAAGTAACCAACTTTCTAAGCACTGTGAGAAAAGATGCTCCAAGTTTTGCTTTGATTTAGAGACACCCTGATACGGGTGGGGAGGGGTGAGAAAGGCAAGCAGGAACCCCACACGAATTCCATTGCCTTTTGAGGGGTCTGAAGGAGCATTCCCACTCCGACTCAGAGGCTCAAACCCCTGCCTCCCTCCTACTTCTGACCCTGCAGTTCTGCCCCACTTTTTCCATGTTCCTGCAGCTCGGGGGGTTCTTCAGCATTACCAACATTTGATGCTGGATCATTCTTTGTGGTGGTAGGGGGCTATCTTATGCATTGTGGGATGTGTAGTAGCAACCCTTGCCTCTACCCACCAGATGCCTCCAGGCATTGCCAGTTGTCCCCCAGAGGGCAAAATTGCTTGCTGCCAGCTCATGGGTTGGAAAGAAAGAAAAATGGCCTGTTACCACTGGTGTAACTTACCACACTGTTTACTCGTTCGTTATGTTTATGGTTTCTTGCCTATCTTCCCCCTAGGTGAGTGGGAGTTCCTGAGTGGCAGTTGTCTATTTTGCTCACGGACGTATCTTAAATGCCTGAAACAATGCTTGTTACATAGCTGGCCCTTCATATTTGTTTCCAGATGGGAGACTGTCTTTCTAGTGGTGAAACACTAGTTTTGGACTGTGTTGGGACAACCTAATGTAGTGAAAACAAGCATGGGCAATGAAATCAACAGATCAGACTTCAGTTCCTAATTGGGTCATGGATGAGCTGTGTGATCTTGGGCAAGTGAGTTCACCTCTCTGAGTTTAATAGGTTCCCTCCTTTCTAGAACAAGTATGAGTCTGATTCAGAGAGTGCTTGCGAGGATGAGAGTACATGATGGAGGATGAGGACTGGCGCATCAGAAGTACTGAATGAAGAATTGCAACATAAAAATGACAACGGTAGTATATTTTTGTGGTTTCAGCACTCCTCAAATGAAACCACCCGGCCAACAGCATTATAATGTACTTGCTTATAACATTAGCCTTCATTTCCACCAAAAAGGGTGTGTAAAAAAGGAAGCTTGGAAGATGAAAGTAAGACACTTGGATGAAGAGATTTATGACTCTGGGAGGCTGCAAGTTCCTTATGTCCTTTTGAGACATATAGATCTTTCGGAGCGATACTGCCGAACGCAGTAGCCACTAGCCAAGTGCAAATGATCACTTGCAATATGGCTAGTCTTTGAGATGTGTTTTAAGTGTAAAATACATACTGACTAATTTAGGACTTAGTGCAAAACAAAGAATGTAAAATATCTCATTCTATCTTAAAATTATACTATTTGGGATATACGGTGCTCCCTTGGTATCTTTGGGGACTGGTTCCAGGATCCCAGAGGATACCCAAATCCCCAGATGTCAAGTCCTTTATATAAAATGTCCAGTAGTATTTGCATGTAACCTACACACATCCTTCTGTATACTTTAAATCATGTCTAGATTCCTTGTAATTCCTAATACAATGTAAATGTTATGTAAATAGTTGTTATACTGTATTAAAAAGTTTCTTATTCTTTATTTTTGCTGCATTATTCTTTTTTGTATATTTTCAGTCCACAGATGGTTGACGCTGCAGATGTAGAACCTGCGAATAAAGAGGGCTGACTGTATTGAGTTGAGCAAAATATATTATTAATATTTCATCTATTTCTTTTTTACTTTTAAAAGATGCGACGCCTAGAAAATTTAAAATTACAAATGTGGCCCACATTATATTTCTATTGGGCGGTACGGCTCTAAAGAGTGGGCGAAAGGGCAGGACGGAGCCTCCATTTTACAGATCACAAAACTGAGCCTTGTGCAGGGAATTCACTTCAAAGGTCTCGGGGCTGGTCTCCTCACTCTGAGTTCCGGGTTTTCTTTTCCCATGCCCGAGCTGCCAGCTACCAGGACGAGCGTAACCTGGACCCGCAGTATCCCCAGAAGGGGCAGGCGTTCTGAGAGCCACAAAGGTGGGCTAGAACCCCTTGATGTCGACCGCCCCCCTACCCCCGCGCGACCTCCCCGCAGAGACCTCCTCAGACAAAACAAACAAACCCTTGGGTCTGGCGAACTGCAGCGGGGAGCGGAAACCAAGAGAGATCAAAGACCCAGCGGTTACCCCCTTCCGGGCCGCTCAGTTTGGCAGCGCGCCCCGACCCGGGCGGGCACCCACGGGCCCTGGGACGAGGAGATCCGAGAGATGGGCTGACAACGGGGCTCTTTGGACACTTGTCGCCACCAGGAGAGGGCTGGGCCCACACTGGCCTGGGGTGCGCTGGGGGCTCCTCCTGGACTCTCAAATAAGAAACTAGACGAGTGCGGGGTGCGGGGCGGGGCACGGGGCGGGTGATGAACACTTTCTGCAGAAGGCAGAAAGTCATGGTCCTGGGAAGGCTGGGGAAAGGCAGCGCTGCCGACGCTTGCGCCGGAGCAGCTCAGGTCTCCTTTCCCGACCTCAGTTTCCCCACCTGTGAATTGGAGTCCCTGCCCTTTTAAAGGGAACCTGGAGAGGAGGGAAGTGACAGTACCAGCGAGGGCCCGGGTGTTCTGTCCCAGTACGACTCCTGGACAGAGCCATCCCGCGGGGTCCCCAGCCACGGCCCCCAGATCTCGACTGGGAGCGCTGCCTGTGTCCAGACCCTCCCGCCGCGCCCCGCCCCCTTCCCCGCCCCCTCCCGCCCCTTCCCCGCCCCCTCCCGCCCCTTCCCCGCCCCCTTCCCTGTCCTCGCTGTAGCCCGCCTCGCCTTTGATGCGCCGCACCGGCCAATGGGCGCGCGGGGAGGCGCGGGCCGCGGCGGCGGGCTGGGGGCTCCGAGCTCCCGGGCGTCAGTCGGGCCGCGGCGACGGCGGCAGGAGCGGGTCCCGGCGCCGCCTCAGGCTCCGCTCGGCTTGGGGGCTGCTCCGGGAGGAGGAGAGCCAGGCGAGGCGCCAGGCCCGCGGGCTGGGCGCATGGCTTAGGGACGCCCCCGGCCGCCGCAGCCCCAGCATGGGGAAACTTCACTCCAAGCCGGGTCAGTGCCACCGCCCGCGCGCCAGCCCCTGGCCCCGCCGCCCGCGCTGCCGCGGTCGCTAACTCTCTCCCTTCCTTTCTTTCCGGCTCCCGCCACCGCCGCCGCCGCCGCCGCCGCCGCGCGATGTGCCTGCAGCCGCCGTGTGCAAGCGCAGGGAGAGCCCGGAAGGTAGGGGCGCGCGGGACGCAGACCTGGGGGATGGACGCGGGGGCCACCGCGGCTGCGGCCGAACGGCCCAGCCCGCTAAGTCTTATGACCAGGGCCACCCCCAAGCCCCATCTCCGGCCACCTGCCCCGCAAGCCCGCTCCCTGCGCAGCCTTCGCGCCCCCTCCTCTGTCCCTCCTACCCGCTCCCCGCGGTCCTGCGCTCCCACCGCTGACCCTCAGCCCCTCCCCCTCCTGTGCCCCTGCCCTCGGCGCTCACAGCACCCTCTCTTCTGACCCCCCGAACGCCTTCCCGCAAGACCCTGCCCCCTATTCCTGCCCCTCCCCGGCGCCTTCTCCCGAGATCCTGGCTCCTGCACCTACTGCGGCCCCTCTCCTGACCCCCAGCCCTCTCCGCAGTCCTGGCCGCCAGCGCTTCCTGTTCTGATCCCCAAACCCATCCTCCCGGGGTACTGCTCACCCCTCTCACCCCCTTCTGGCTCCTCTCTCCTAGGCTTCGCTGAACCCCCCTTTACTTACCCTCATCCCCCTCTTGGCTCCTGCCCCAGCCCGTGAACTGCCTCCCCCGTGCCTTGGCCCTTCGCCTTCCACCGCGCCTCCGTCTTCCCTCCGCGGGGGTAACTTTTGGCTCCCGGAGCCAGACTCAGGGGTTTCACGTCATCCCCACCCCAGGTGACAGCTTCGCCGTGAGCGCCGCCTGGGCTCGGAAGGGCATCGAGGAGTGGATCGGGAGGCAGCGCTGCCCGGGCGGCGTCTCGGGACCCCAGCAGCTGCGGTTGGCAGGCACCATAGGCCGAGACACCCGGGTATGCTCCCCACCCTGCCCCACTTCCTCGCCTCCTTTCAGCTCAGAGATGAGTCTCTAAACCCATGCGTCTCAACTTTGAGCACTTTCCTGCACAGCTTCTGGGTCTAAACATCTCTTCTCAGCTGCCCCCTGCCCCGCCAACACAACCCTCTGCCCTCATGCCTTGGAGAACCTTGAAGTGCCCAGCTGGAGGCAACGGGCTGCCTGGGGAAAGGTCCTAGGTGGGGTTGTGGTGAAGATCCAGTTGATGAGGAAGCCTGTCTGTGCTGGAGGGATCTGGGGGCCTGCTCTGACTTCTACCTTGTTTCTGCCACCAGCATTCAAAGGTGGAGCTGGAGTAGGAGCCAGGGAGAGCAGGGGTATTAGGGGTATCTGGGTGGAGGGCAGAGCTGTGCTGGCCCCAGGATCTGAATATGTTCTGATCGTCTGTGGCATTCATCAGTGCCACCTGTCCAGGAATCCCAGTAGAGCAGGTGGCCCTCTGGGTGGCAGATAGAGGGGGACTGAGATGTGGTAGACCCCTTACTTGGCCCATGACAGAGAGGGCCTCATTCTACTGTAGCCTGGGCACAGCCCTGAGCCTTCACCCCATGGGTTCCCGAGGCTGGAGTTCCTGGAGGAGCACTAAGTGTGATGGGAATGAGTCCAGCCCCAGCTCCTGGCCTGGGACTTGGTGTTCACAGATGTCCTGTGAGCTCCGGAACTCTGCACAGGGCTTTCAGGCGGTCTGCGTGGAACTTGTGCAAACCCAGGATCAAAGGATGAATCAACTTTTTGATGTGACATTTAATTTTTTTTTTTTTTTTTAACTTAGACGGGGAATAGACTGAGTCTCAGGTCTGGTTAGTTCTTTGGTCTTGTCCATGGGCTGGGGAGAGGCCAGTGGAGACTTCAGATGTGTGTGTATTTGGGTGGTGGGACTTGACAGCTAGCTTGCAGTGCTGGTGTCAGGAGGTGGGCCTGTGGGTAAAGTCAGTTTCTCTGTGTGAATGAAGTAACCTCTGGGCCTAGGAGAAGCTCCCCTGTCCTCCTGCACCACCACTGCTGAGCTGGGGGCTTCTCTGTCTTCTGTTCGCTGGGTTGGACTTGGAGCTGCTATCCCCTAGTAAAGGTCAAATCTTGGTGGGTTGGGGGCACTGCAGCTGGGGCCCTTTAAAAACAGAACTACAACCCCCACTTCTGCCCCCACTCTTTCTAGTTTTTGATCTACTTATTTATTTAAAGGCCAGTGAAAATGGTCTAATTTAGCCACATGAACAAATGCATTCGCAGCTCCAGACAGAGGCCAACTGAGTGGATTTCCATTAATCAAGTTTTGGGTTTTTTCAGGCTGTTTATTTTTACAAAGTATTCCTGCAGAATGACATTTATTTGCAGTCCCTCCTTTTTTTTTTTTTTTCCCTTTTTCTAAACTGCCAGGCAGCTTGCTCCATGCTAGAGGGAAAACTTGAAATACAGCAAGGGCTTACTTCAATTGACTTTTATCTTCAAAGCCATAACAAATGTTACCCGCATGTTTTTGGTGGGTCTCCTTGGCATCCAGTCTGGGAGGATGGGAGGGAGGAGGAAAGAGGGAGAGGAAAACAAAAGTCTGTCGTTTTTAATTAAATAGTAGTGTTCCCAGCGAGAGGAATGCAGGCCAGTAAAAGTTGCCATTGGGGGCAGTGAGGGAGGGTGGGGAGGGGCCCCAGCTTAAGTGTGGCTTTGGTGAAGTCGCGGAATTCTGTTGCCCGGTTTCTTTCCCCAGCTGAGGACAGCATGGAACGGTGTCTGTCCCCCTCCCTCCCTCACCCCCTCTCTCAGAGAAACGCTGAGGGGTCATTAATGTTTGTTCAAAATACTTTTGAAGATGTGAGGCTCAGAGCCGTTGGCGTGACATGTGTCAGGTGGTTGGAGGGTGGGCCTCAGCCATCAAAGATGTTAAGCAGGGGGCCGGCCTCCGTCTCCCTGGGAGTTGTTCTTGCTGCTGGGGACCAGCATGCCTGACGCCTGGGTTTTCACCAGCCTTGGGCCCAGATGGCCCAGCCAATGTGTCTGCAGAGGTAGGGATATTGAGTCAGGCCTTCAGGGGGAGCCCAGGGTGTGGAACAGCGCTGCAGGCGGCCTCCAGGCGATTTCAGGTGGTACCTGGAGGAATATTTTAAATCTTAATAGTTATCTTTTCTTTAGAAAAAGATAACTAGGACATCAAACCCATGATTTTGCAGATACTATTGCTTTGGATGAAGCTAAGTTAAAAGGGAGTCTAATATGAAGTCAATTCAGAGAAAAATATTAAGTATAAGTGGTCAAAATTGCGAATGTGGGAACGGAGTGCCCAACGTTTGAGAAGCACTGAGATATTGAACAGGACAGCAATGGGCAGCCCTCAGTTCATTTCCCCGAGTCCCTCTGGCGCCGAAGGGGTAGCTGGTAGGTTCTTCCATGATATCATCAGGATGTAGGAGGGTGTGGGCTCCGAAGTCTGCTGGTTTCCAAGGGCTGGCAGAGGTCCTCCCACCAGCCCCGGGTCTGTTTTGGGGCTAGTGTCTGCCTCCAGTCCTTTACCTGGCCTGTCACGTAACTGGCTGGAGACACAGTGGCTCATCCAACTAGTATTATTGTTACTGCAGTGATAGCTAGTATTTATTAAGTGCCCATATGTGTCAAGTACTTTGCATACATTATCTTAATCCTTCCCATAACCTTGTAGTGTTGACAGCCCACTGGTGTGGACTGTGTTTTTCTCCCTTTCTGGTGCACTTTCCAGGAGAAGTCATGTGTAGAGAAACCCTGTGCCAGGGCATCTACCTGGAGGGCGCTGCATTCAAAACTCCCAGAGAGGGGGTGCTTTGAGATGAGCCAGTCATGGGGCAGGCAGAAGCAGAAGTGACCCATGTTTGTCCTCCTCCTTCCTGACTGGGTCTGAGGAACTTGGGAAGTGTCCCAGATGGGTCCAAATTGCATGCAGGGTCCTGAGATGTGAGAGGGTGACTGTGCCGTGCTGGCATTAAACTAAGCCTGCCCTCCAAAATACAGGGCGAGGCCCCAGGCTCGCCCTGCCCCTGGAATGAGGTCAGGCTCTGTCCTACTTATTTGTCACCTGTGCAAACCATTTTACTTTTGTTTACCTTAATTAGCTCATCTACAAAATGGGTGTAATAATATTTTCATCCCTGGTGGGTTATGATGAGATTATAACCATTGAACCTGGGAAGGAAGGGAACCTAGTGGAAGATTCACTGAAGACATTTGTAGGGGTGGAGATAGGGGCCCACAAACAGGGAGCAATAGTTCCGGGATCAGGGAACCAGAGGCTCTCTGCCTCCTCCGCTGTCATGACAGGCTCACTTGGAGGGACACAGGCCAAGGGCTGGGCGTTTGCCCTTTCCTTGGGGACATGAGCAAGTCCAAGGGAATATGGGCTCATAGGAGAAAAGGAATGAGAAATGGGAGGCACATGAGTACTGTGGAAGAGAAGCCATAAACTGAGCAGCACACACGCCAAAGAACACTATGCTAAACAGAATTAGAAAGCAAAATAAGCAGAGTAATCTCAGAGAGATAACGGAGGATGCTGGAAATGTGAAGCAGCAACAGGCAGTTACAGAAGAAAGTCAATTGGAAACACTGGGTATGGAAAACAGAATGGACGAGTGAAAAAGCTTAACAGATTGACTAAATAGTGCAGTGGACTCAGGTATCAGGTAGGAAACACTTGGTGAAGGCCTTTGTGCCTCTGTACAGGCTGATTGTGAATGCGTACAACCAGGTTTAAAACAATCTCCTCCCCGTGCCCTGGGCTGGCCCTTTTGCTCTTTTATAGCAGAGCTGCCTGAAGAAATAGGCTGAGAGCTGTGGTGCAGGCAAGCCCACCTGTAGATCAGAGGTGGCTGCAGGCAGTTTGGTAATCTGACTGGGGGCACCAGTCAAATACATTTTGATATTTGTGCATTTATATTAGTACATTTTGATATCTGGAGGAGATGAGGAGGGTGCAGGCTCCGTTGGAGCCCATGAGGATGTGTGGGGTTGGGTGATGAGACTGGAAGTTGGCCCAGCTGCTGCCTGAGTGCTGGATTCCAGGGGAATTACCCTTGAATGATACCAGTTGGCACAATTAAAAGGTCCCATGTCTTTTCCATATGGAAAGCGTTAGGCTTCTTTACGTGGTTTCAAAGCTATGTGCTGGGAGGTGGGCTTGACATTTGAGGTAGAGCATAAATTAAATATTTGGTGTTTCAGGATTAAAAGATGATTTGCTTTAAGGCTGGAGAAAGACTCAGGGTGGAGGTGTTTGGGCCTTGCTCACTGGCATTTTCGAGTTCTCCAAGGGAGGGTCCCCTCTGCTCACAGGCACCGCGGCTAGCTGCCTGGGCCCAGCCTGGGCACTCTCTTTCCTCCTGGGGGATGGAAAGCAGAGTCTGGGAGAGCTTGGGCTAGGCAGAGTGCTGGGGGTGGGGGGCTTCTGGTTTTCCATAGGTCCCTCAGGATGGGTGGGTGGCAGGCATGGGTGTCATCTTCTTAGTGCTTTAATGCGTCTTTGTGATGTGGTCTCTGGTAGAAGCTTTGAGGAGTGTCTTGTCCTTACGTTGAGACTTTTCTTCCTGGGGCTGGAGGTCAGATGCCCCTGAGCCAGACTATGTGTGCCTTCCATTCCATAGAGCCCAGGAGCATCCTCTAAATTCATGTTTTTATAGGAAATCCCAGGGAAATCAAATCAAGGAGGCACCTGTTGAGGGTTCTGCAAGGTCCTGGAATTCAGGGGACATTTCCTCTGCTCACCCAGTGGGGTTGTTGGAAGGTAGGGATGGATGGATGGATGGATGGATGGACAGACAGACAGTTGCTGTTTGTACCAGGAAGCTCAGATACACTCCGGGACCAAACTGTCCCCGTGAGGTCATGAAACATCAAGGCTGAACTGTCAGCCGCAAAAAATGAAGATAGATTAGGTCACCCTCCCTGCCTCCTTTTCCCCCAGCTCCTCTTCCCTGGTCAGCTTCTCCTCTTTAATTCCTGCTTCCAAATTCCATCTTTTCCCAGGTCCTGTGGAGTGGAAGAGTTGAACCAGGCATTTTCTTTCAGGCACTCAGCTTAATGAATTAATATAAATTATTATCAATATTTCTTTGTTTATTATTTATAAGAGACAGAGTTTCACTCTGCTATCCAGGCTGGGGTGCGTGGCATCATCATAGCTCACTGCAGCCTCACAGTGAGCTCCCTGCCTCAGTCTCCCAAGTAGCTGGGACTACAGGTGCACCCCACTGTGTCCGGCTAATTTATTTTTATTTTTTTGTAGAGATGGGGTTTCGCTTCATTGCCCAGGCTGGATGGAACTCCTGGCCTCAAACCGTTCTCTCACATCAGCCTCCCAAAGTGCTAGGATTATAGATGTGAGCCACTACACTTGGCCTTGTTATTAATTATGAATTAATAAGTCCCTAACTGGACCAGCCTCTGGGGATACAGTAGAGAATAAGAGAGACGTACATGGTTCCTGGCCTGTGTGACTTCCAGTCAAATGAGGGGCAAAGCAACAGTGAGTACCCAGGCCCGCTCCCAGGACCATGCAGAGGCGCTCTGGGAAGGAGCGGGCAGGATGGGCCACTGCGGCTGAGGAAAGACAGGAAGAAAGAGTTGGAGCAGGGGGAAGAGCTGACCGAGGCCCCAGGCTCGCCCTGCCCCTGGAAGATGGCGCAGGGGGTTGCAGACTGGGTAATCAAAAAGGGAATGTGGACTCCAAGTGGCTCTGGGGCCTGTGGGAACTGGAAGTCGCTCCTGGCACTGTCTGTGGAAAGCCTCGCATGTTGGTGGCTCCTGGCACATCAGAGTTACCTGTCTGTCCCTCTGGACAGGTGTGTCAGGTGGAGGAGGGCGGGTCGTCAGTGTGCTGCCCCTGTGTCATGGACAGGTACTTGGGGGCACAGCCCGGGCTGTTTGGGTTGGTGGCCCTGTTGCCGTGCTGGAGGAGGAGGTCCGCCATAGGGCTGGAGGTGCAGCAGTCAGGGTTACAGGGGACCTGTGGGGTGGGATTGCTGCTCAAGAAGGAGGCGCTTCAGAGACCAGGGAACAAGAGGGAGTGACCAGCGAACCCCAGAGAGAGCTCATGGTGCCCCAGAGCTGCAGCACCTCTGTGCCTGTGGAAAGAGAGTCCTTCACATGGGCCGAGATGGGATGTGCAGCCCCTCTGGCACTGGTGAGCCAGGTGCCCTGGCATCCTCTTAGCTCGGGGGTCCTGCAGCCTCACTCCGTGGCTGTGAATCACAACATGCTTAGATTTAGACGCTTTTGGACTTCTCATATCGCTTGCTGGATTCCAAACCAGGCACTTCCGGCGGCCTCCCTGCCTTCCCTCTCTCTTGCCTGCTCACACGTGTTCTTTTTGCTGCTCTTGTCTCTCACAGACATTCTTTCTCTTCCTCTCCCTCCCCACCTCCCTTCCCCACCCCCTCCTCTCCCTGTGGAAGGAAAAAATTCAGTCTCTCACAAACAAAATATATGCCATTCCATCAGAGGGAGAACTGAGGCAGGAGCCCAGAATATCCTGGAAGGCACGCCAGCAAGAGCTGAAGGCCTCAGTTGTTTAATCTGGAAGGAGGACTTTGATGTCACCCTGCCCCGTTTATCCTGGGAAGCTTCCCACTGCTTCATGGCTTCAACTCTCTGCATGAAGGATGGCTGAGCTCCTCCAGGGACTGGAGGCGAGCCTGAGCACCCCCAAAGGGTAGCCTGGTGATGCTGCGCTCCTGCCAAGCCCAGGTGGGGTGGAGAACCTTCTCTAAACAAGCACTTCCAGAGACATAAGTAATTCTTTGATAGCTTCCTGGGAAGGCAGAAGGGAGCTGTTTAGCTGTGTGGGCATCAGTTGTGGGGCTCCAGGAGGAAAGCCTCAGGTCTCTGCACTGAAGTCATCCCCAGCCTCAGAGCGGTGGCGGCTTGGCTCACCAGGGTGGGTCCTGGATGTGTTCGTTTAGAGGGCTCTGAGGCTTGGGTCTGGGCTTGGCTTTCCTCACTTGTTGAGTCACATTGGCTGTAGTGTGTGTGTGTGGCCTTGTGTGTGTCTGATGCCTTTCAGAGGATACTAGGTACTGAGAAGGCTTCACATTGGTGTGGTCTCAGCCAAAGGCCCCCTACCTCCCTTCTTTGGGCTTCAGAGCCTCCAGCTGAGATGTAGAATAAAATCATGATAATTTAGCAGCTATCTGTTGAGTGCATTCACTCATGCATCTGCAGTAGGGTTTTTTTTTTTTTTTTTAGAGACAGGAACTCATTATGTTGCCCAGGCTGGTCTTGAACTCCTGGCCTCAAATGGTCCTTCAGCCTTGGCCTCCCAAAGTGCTGGGATTGTAGGTATGAGCCACTGTGCCCAGCCATATATATATTTTAACTTTTATTTTAGGTTCAGGGTACACATACAAGTTTGTTATATAGGTGTCAGGGGGTTTGGTGTGCAGGTTATTTCATCCCCCAGTAATAAGCACAATATTTGGTAGGTTTAGATCCTCACCCTTCTCCCACCCTGCACTCTCCAGTAGGCCCCTGTGTCTCTGGCAGTAGGCATTGAGTGCCTGCTTTAGGCCAGGGACACCTGTGCTCTGTACCTAGCATGAAGGCCTTGTTTCGTGGAGCTTACTATCTCGCAGGAAAAGAGAAATATGTTCATAAACAGGTTGTGCAATTTAAGTTGTGATATGTGCCTTCAAAAAGTACTGGATGTTTCGAGAACATGTAACAGGGATCAGAACTCATCAGGGGTGTTATTCATTCCACAAATATTTGACTGCTTTCTCCATCCCATGTGCTGTGCATAGGGTGTTGTGGAAACTGTGAGGCCTAGGACATAGTCCTCACCTCCGTGAGAGTGGAACTAAACCCTCCCCATTGCCTTGCATCTATTTTTCTTCTCTTATTGCATTGGTTAGAATCTCTCATACTCTGTTTAATAACTACCAAGTATGATACTTTTTGTTTAAGAACGCTTCCTTCAACTCCTGGCTTTCTAAACTTTGTAAAATCAGGAATAATGAGTTTTGTCACATGCTGCTGGGATGCAGATGGAACGGATCATTCTTTGCTTATGTGGTGTGTGATTTGTATGCTTAATTTACATTGCTGGATTTCCCAGTGCAACCTCGGCCCTCTGAAATTCTTTGTCATGATAGATTATTCTTTTAAATGTGACCGCATTCATTGATAGGCTAATATTTCACTTGGGATCTTTGCATGGATATTTGTAAATGCTCAGTGCAAGTTAACTGTTAAAGTTAGAAAATCATAAGGGAAGCACAGGGCTGTGGAGGTTGGGAGGATTTTTTGAAGGAGGTGGACATGTGAGTAGGGCTTTGAAGAATGGTAAGAAGGAGATCAAGGGTCAGAAACTTAAGGGCCTACAGGGGCCAGAGGGGTCGTATTAATGAATGCTGCAGACTCAGTGGGAGATATCTGAGAGGGGTGGGTACCGGCACCCCCCTCAACACACACCCAGCCTCCAGGGGGCAGTAGTGCCACTCAGCCCCAGCCAACCACTGCCATGTGGGAATATGGTCCTGGTGTTGCTGCATGGGCTGATCATTAAGAAAATCCATCTGTCTGGATTTTTATGTGAAACTTTTCCAATTTAAAAAATTGCTAACCAATTGTCATTTTTAGACAATGCTTTCTTTGGGTTACTCAGATGGCCGGATCTGGCCTGTAGTATCCTGGTTTGTGTTTGCTGCTTTAGACTTTAAGACTGTTGGCAGTGGTGGTAGAGAAGCAGTATGTTAGCGATAACAGGACACGTGAATGAGTATCAGATGCACTAAACATCATGCCTCATACTTCCCACGCATTCTCTTGTAGAATCTGCACAACTGCCTTAGGTATTATTCCGCTATTGCATCGATGAGGAGGCAGGCCCAGCAAGTTAGAGTCACTAGCCCAGCCAGGAAGAGCTGGACGCAGGCTGCATCCAAGGCAGAGAGTGCAGACCAAGCAAAGGCTCAGGGCTGGGTAACTGTGCACATATATTTCAATCTGGTGGGAGTGTGGCGTGGGAGGCACAGGAAGGGTAAATAAAGATGTGGGCTGGGAGACTTTATGTTGAAGACCAGTATGTGCCCATAGAAGGGGCCAGAAGTGTGCTTAGAACTTGCAGAATCAGACTTCCTCGGTCTGAGTCCCAGCTGGACCCCTCCCCAGCTGGGTGGCCTTGGGCCAGGTAATGGCTCATCTCTGATTCTCAGTTTTCACATCTGTGGACTGTGTAGAGTAATGGTTTCTGCCTTGTGGAGTTGTTTTAAGGGGGGAAATCAGTTCATTTCAGCAAGTTAAAGAATAAAGAAGATGTCATCCCTTCTCTCGCAGCTTGCCAGTGTTGTTTGCTAGTGGTCACCCTGATGTGTGCTAAGTGTGCTACCAGTGTGCTAAGTGCGGTGAAGGCAGAGGATGGGGAAGGAGAATAAGGGGGGAATTCTACTTCAGATTAGGGAGTGATACATGAGTTGTTAAGACCCAGAGAATAAATAGGAAATAGCTAGGTGATGAAAGGTTTATTGAAAGTATTCCAGGCAGAGGGCACGGGACGTGTGAAGGCCAGGAGACACGCAGGGTTGGTGCACAGAGACAGTCTTCAGCCCCTTCTCAGTGTCTGACTTGGAACCACATTCCAGTCTCTGTGATGTTAGGGCAGAACTATGTGGTACAGCAGTGGGGAGTGGGCAGTGCCTGCTGGACTAGGTGGCACTACTGTATGTTGCAGCCCATCATGAGGCCTTGTCTCCTAGCTGCAAGTCTTCCATGAGATATTACTGGTGTCTGTGATCCAGCTTTCTGGTCAGGTTGGAAGAGGTAGGGAGGAGAACCTCTCAGTCACAAGAAATAGTGTCACCCTGGAGTGGATTGGCTGCCCTGCCGGGCTGCCCAAGCCTTCTGGCTTTGAGCATAGAGCTGGGGCCCTGGGGAGGGGAGAGGCAGAGCATAAAAGGACCCTGTTAGCAGGATGGGGCTGTCTACCCTCAGGCCACAGCTTCCCCAGTGGGCTCAGGCCCGAGGATGTTTTTCTAACTTCAGAAGGCTGCGTGGGCTGCTGGGCCCCTCACTCAGAGGCCTTGGTTTGCGGTGGCTCCACTGAATGGGCTTGGGGGTGTTGGTTTGTGGTGCCATGCCCATTCCATGCCTGGATTCCAGAGGGAGCCTTGTTCCAGGACAGTTTTTGACCCTGACTTTGTTGTTTTACCCTTCTTTTCCTCTTCAAAGGCAAAAAGATGATTGAAGAAACTACTATAAACCAGGAACAAAGTTGCCTTTTCAGTGGGCACTGGGGACTTTCTCTTCTTGCTCCCTGCCCTGGATAGTCCAAAGGCCCCCACTGCCTCGGCTGGTCCAGGACACATGGCTGCTTTCTTAGTGGCTGCAGGCTCCATGTGCCCATGAGCTGCTCCCTGTGTGCATAGCCCTGTGCTGAGCCTGGGAGCAGCAGCCCGAGGAGGAGGTGGGAACAGCATAGCTGCTGCTTGCTGCCTGTCTGCTGAGTGCCAGGCTCCGGGCCAAGCACCGTTCGTAGTTCTGGATTCTCAGAGCACCGTTATGAGGCAGCTGTTATTATTATGCTCATTTTACCCATAGGGAAACTGAGGCTTTAAAGAAGTCAACCGCTTTGTCCATGGCCACTTGACTTGGAAGTGGAATCTTGCTCCAAGCAATTCAGATCAGTGTGATTTTAGAGCCATCTTAAATCAGTTGAGGCGAGTTTTTTATTTTTATTTTGTTCAACTGTATGTCACAGCCCCATTCGTGGTTCATGATGTCAATTTAGTGACCAGCATTTTAAAAAATGAAATAGAAAAGAGTAAAAATATGAGAAAACATCATATATATTAAGAGTAAATATTGTTTTGTGTAATTTTTTGTTTTAGAAAACATATGTATACACACACTTCACACACACACACCCCTATATCCAGACCTATACACACACACACACACACACACACACACACACACACACATACACACAGAGCACATTATAAAGTATAATTCTTACTATTGGTCGTCATCGGAGTGTTAGAAAAGCACTGGTGTGGGTCTCTGGTGCAGGCCCTGAGCCTGAACGCCTGGCTTTGGGCCCTGGCTCTACTTCTTACTAGCAGTGTGACCTAGGGCAAGTTTTCTGACCTCTCTGTGCTTTCTGAGCTGTTTGGTTTGTTGACTTTTGGGCCTGGGTCAGTGCTCCCAGGGCTGCTGTGGGTGCTTGCTGCTAGCTCACTCCCTTTGCTTAGGGAGTGAAGAGGATGAGCAGTTCCATGGGGGGCCCCATGGCTTCTCCCCTGAGAAGCCAACAGCAGTAGCTTATCCCAGGAGAAAGAAAGACATGGCTGAGTCGTCGGGAGTTGGACAGAGAGCTGTGCTGGGAACCCCGAGCCTGGGGGTACCTCTAGCTTAGCTATGAGGTATCTGTTGTGACCTCTCCTGCCTTCTGCTTCCTCCTCTCAAAAATGCATTAAAGGAAAGGAGAAAGCTTCATTTCTACTGCTGTAAAAAAAAAAAAAAGTCCAAAACTTAGTGACTTGATCACTTTATGACTTGCTGAAGAGTATCCACTTTGGGTAGAGCCTGGGAGGGGCAACTTATCTATGGCTCCATGTGGCACAGTTAGGGTGGCTCTAACAGGAGGGGTCTGACTGCAGCAGCTCCAATGGGTGACGTGTCTGGGGCTTCAGTTCTCTTCTAGTTGGCCTCACCTAATGGGTAGCTTGGGCTTCCTCACAGTATGTCAGTCTCAGGGTAATCAGATTTACATCGTGGCTGTCTTCCCCAAGAGAACGGAAGTGAAAACTGCCAGGTCTTTTTAAGGTTTAGGCCTGGAATTAGCAACAACACATTCTCTTCATTAAAGCAAGTCACAGGTCCATCCCAGGTTTTGGGGAAGGAACTACACAGGGGCATAAATACTAGGAAGTGGGATTCACTGGGGGCCATCCACACAGTCTAATAGAGAGTAGGTGGTTTCCTGCAGAGAGAGTGGAGTTACAGAAAAGGACTGAAATGTGTCCCTTGGGTTTAGGATCCTGGTGGTCACAGTTGGGTTTGTCAAGAACTGTCTTGGTGAAGCGACAACAGAGGTGAGACTTGGGTGGCTCACGAAGGGACAGAAGCATGTGCCGGGGAGCAGAATCATACTTACAGGAACATTGATGGCTGCATTTGGAAGGATGAAAAGTTTGTGACAACCCCAACATCCATTACTAGGGGACAAAGTAACAGTGGTGTGGCCTTCTCATTGAGCTCTCTGCAACTGGTCAAAGCCCAGCGAGTAAGGGCCTCTCTTGCCAACAGGAAAGAGACCCTGAAACGTTGCTGAATGAGCAAAGCAAGTGCAAAACACTCGTGGGCTGTGGTCCTGTTTCTTACTGTGTGCAAAAGTCTGTTCAGGCCTGTGTCGCTATGTATCTGCAGGTGCATAGAGAAAGATCTGAAAGAGTACACTGTCAAGGACTATTTCCCTGAGGAGTGGAGAATTTCACTTTTCATGTTGTACATTTTTAGGTTGTTCGGCTTAAAAAAATGAGCATGTGCTACTTTCTGTATTTTTCAAAAAGCCGATATATTTTAAAAGTGAATGACAGATGAGGAAACAGCGTGTGTAGGCAACTGTATGGAGAAGCTTTACCAGAGGAGTGGAGAGAGAAGACAACAGCTGGAGGAGATGTGGGGTTGGGGAGGACTCGGCGTGGCCATGGACCACCTACATTTGAACCTCTTGGGTGCTGTTCAAAATGCAGAGTCCTCGGGTTCTCCAAGTCTGAGTTAGAATGCTTCTGTACTGGACGAGGGCTGGGCTGACTGGACCCTGAAGGAAAGGTGACGGGAGGGTGCAGGAGGTGGAGAGGGATGAGGAGGGGGCACTCCCCATTTGCAGAGTTGTGAGACCTATGAGTGGCTCTACAGAGAAGCCAGTGCAGGTCCTCACTCATGACAAGCTCTCGGTCTACGGTTCTCTCTCCTCTCTCCTCTTCCCATGTCCCCATAACTGTGGCTACTTAAAATTGCAAGTGGATTTAGAGCTTCCCTGGAAGTCATTGACACCTGCCTCTCTTTAAAGGGCTGCTAGGTGCCCTCCTCTGACACCGCAGAATGGGAAGGAAGAAGGAGCTGTGGAAAGGACCTCTAGACTGCTGACCTGTAGAACTTTCTGATGATGGAAATGTGTGTCTGCACTGTCCCCTCTGGGAACCTGTGGCTTAGAATGTGACCACCGCAACTCACTGACTGTCTTTTAAGATATACATTTTATTTGAATGAATTTAAATGTAAACTTAAATAACCCCATGAGGCTAGTGGCTACCACATTGGATGGCACAGCCCTGGATGCATGGAGAAGACCCTGTGTATCAGGCTACACTCCATCCTCAGTGGGCAGGGAGGTGTCAGAGGAGTGCAAAGAAGTGATGCACAGCAGGTGGTGGTGGACAGAAAGCTCTCCGCCACAGGAAGCACTGGGTAACCCTCTTTGGGGCCTGTCCAGAATTCGCTCCTTATAACATGGGCTTTGTTCAGGCTTGGTGGGGGCAGTCCCGGCTGGCTGCAGCCATGGACATTGTTGGGAATGATCATGGGCTTCCTTCTAGATGGCTGGATTGGAGCACCTTCTCCTGATGTCACAAATCAGGGCCTTTCTAGCCTTCTTAACCCTGGAGGTTCTGCTCGGCAGCTGCTACTGGGTTCTTGAGTGAGGACTCATACTCTTGGCTGTGGTCTGGAGCATTGGAAGGCAAGCTCCATGCTGGGCTGGAGGCAGCAGCACTGAGTGGGTGGCTTTTTTCCAGCCAGGATTTACCCAGGGCTTTATGGCTTGCAAAGCCTTCCTCTCAGGGCTTTGTCAGGCATTTAATATTCACAGAAACATGGCCAGGATCAAAATTATTACTATGGGGAAACTGAGGCCAGACGGCTGGACTGCCAAGTCCACAGGGCAAGTTCTTTGTGGCTCACCCTTGTATCCTTGGGCCTTTTGCACTGGTTGGCACATGACAGATTCCAGGTGGATGAGGCTCAGAGGGTATACAGCTGCAGAGGGGGCAGGGAGTCTGGTCTGTTCCTTCCAAGTTCCCACCTCTCTTATGGAGCCAGGCTGTTCTATGCCTTTGAAGAGAGCCTCTGCGCTTCAGAAACGGTCCTCACCTTTCTTCTTTCTGTAAATTAAGTCATATGCCTGGTTAAAAAAAAAAAAGAAAATCCAAAATAGTACTAAAGGTATGCAGTACATAGGAAGCCTCCTCCCACCTCCACTTCCCAGCTTCCCCCTTCAGAAGCATCTGCTGTTGTGGGGTCCTCAAGATGCCTCTAGCCATGCTTATCCCTGCACAGACAGCAGAAGCTGTCTTGGCCAATAAGACCAAGAAGTGTTGGTATTTGTAGGTAAATTGAAAAATTCATTTAAGGTGGAGAAACATAAAAAAGTGATATAGAATCCAGGTGCAGTGGCTCATGCTTGTAATCACAGCACTTTGGGAAGCCAGAGTGGGAGGACTGCTTGAGCCCAGGAGTTTGAGACCAGCCTGGGCAGCATAGCGAGACCCCATCTATTTAAAAACAAAACAAAACAAAACTAGGCAGGCATGGTGATGTGTGGCTGTAGTCCCAGCTTCTTGGGAGGCTGAGGCAGGAGGATGGCTTGAGCCCAGGAGTTTGAGGCTGCAGCGAGCCATGATTGCACCACTGTACTTCAGCCTGAGCGACAGAGGGAGACTATGTCTCTCAACAACAACAACTAACTCAAAAAGTGATACAGACCTTAAATATTTTCTTTTAACTTAAGATTCATGTCATACATCTGGCTCTGCACCTTGCTTTCTTAATAGGTAACTTTTAAACTTATCTTGGAAATCATTCCATATCAGTATGTATAACCGTATTGTTCTTCATGGCTGTCGAGCCTTCTGTTATAAGGATGGACCATCATTTATTGCATCGATTCCTTACTGCTGGGCATTTAGATTGTTTGTGGGCTTCTGCCTGTGGTCGGCTTGAGAGCAACAGTGTGCATTTCTGCACTGTGTGCTCCCGACACACTGCGCATCCTGATACCATCTCCAGGTGTGGCTCTGCTATTTTTCTGGCACAGCTGGAGTTTTCCTCCTGGCTGGTGTCTACAAAATCCAGGAGGGAAGCAGCTTCAGGGGGAGCTTGCGATTAAGTAGGTGCAAGCTTTCTCTGTGGATCAATTGGGACCCTTGGTGTTTCAAGCCCATGTCAACTATTTTATACAGTCAAATTCTTGACTTGTGTGACTGGGGAGTGGACTTCAGTTATAGCTGGATCCTTGAGCTCACACTGTGTCCCAGGGCAGCAATCTGTGTCTTCATCTCTGCTTTCTTTTAGATTGGCTTCATCCTTAGGCACACTCTCCCCAGGTAATGGCAGTTTGGCTCCCAGCAGTCCAGGCTTCGAGTTTCAGCTGTTAGAGAAGAAAGTTCCAGCAAAAGCCCAGGTGGAGCTCCCATTGTTTTGACTTGGGTCACATCCCAGAACCTATCCCTGTGCCTCTGACAGTCCAGGGTCACGTATACCCATCCTGGAGTGGAGGCTGGGATCACCCCCTTCCCTGCAGCCCTTGGAACCTCCCTAACAAGAAACTGACTTGGGAGGAGAAGGCTGCAGAAGGCACACTGTGTGGGTGGAGCCAACAGCTGTGGACTGCCTGGTTCCTGGAATCAGAATCACTGAACAAGGCTCTGATCAGCAGCTGGCAAGACTGGGTAAGGACCGGGTAGCCAGGTGGCTGACCATTCATTCACCCATTGCCATTGGATCTTGGAACAGCCTGGGTGGTTTGCCACCTCCTTCATACAGTCCACCTGGGTTACAGCCTTTCTTTCAAGCCTCTAACCTCTCCATGATGATCATACATTGATGATTTTTACCCTCAAGGAGTGAGTAACAAGACCCTTTTGGGAATCCACTGAATCTCATGTGTCCCTCTCCTTAGATAAATGTTCTATGTCCGTTACTCCCATTTTAGGGCACCCATATCCCCCAGGTTAGGAACTCGCAATTTAGTTTGTATGGCTTTTCTTTTTTAAGACTTCATTACGTTACTTAACTCCTCCCTCCCTATGTGACCTTCTCCCAATTTGAGGGGTGTGCAGAGCTTACGACCCAGACTTCGTACTTGGGTTTGTCCTGAACTGTATTAATGCTGGGCCTTAGTTTTCTTACCTGTAAAAAGAGGAGCAGAATGCCCACCGCTTGGAGTTGTTTCCAAGATTAAATGAAATAATGCATATGGCCAGTGAAGTCTCAGCATACAGTGAGCGTCCAGCAGGCACACTTGATGGCCTTTTAACGCCTCTGGATCTGCTGTTGTGTTCTGGAAGATTCCTAGTAAACCTGTCTCCATTTCTTTGGGGCTGAAAATAGCACCTGGAAGGGACGTGATTGCCGTTTGTCAGATGAAGATGTTGAGAGGGGACATCGCATTTATTTGCTCAAAAGTTCCCCTGAGACGATTCTTCCCTGTTTACAGATGGGAAAACCAAGCCCTAGGGATGTTTCAGGGGCTTCTGTAGGCGTCTTGGAGTTAGTTAGTTTGGTTTAGCTGTGAGTGCCTTTTATGCCCTGATCTCGGGATACCCCTTACTTATTTTATAAGCTGTACCTCTTCCTTGGCCAAGGACAGGCCACAGGTGACAGCTCCCTTGTGCGTTATGGCCCTTTGGCAGAGTCCCCGATCTCAGCTGAGTCCTTTCCGGCCCCTGATCCAGGCCCTGGCTCCGCTACCTGCCTGGCCAGACACCAGGTCTGGGGCAGTGGGTATTGTTCTGGTAGAAATGTGAACTGCTGCTTTGCTTTAAGTATATTAAGACACAAAGTCCCTGTGGTTAACAGTAAATTAATCACAGCATTAAGGAGGGACTGTCTCGGGTAGACATGACTTCATGAGCTTGTCATAGAGCCGGCTTCTGCCATATTTCACTCCCCAAGATTTTTGACTTTCAGAAAAGGAACCGCAGATAGAGTTACCAAGTTTTACAGAAATATTTTTACTGGGCAGAAGATTGCTTTATGGCAAGAGCCAGTTATTTCAGGAGACAAGCAAAGAGCCCTTTATTCTCACGTTCTGTGGGAGGAAACTATGATGCCAGAAAGCCCCCTTCTTGGATGGGCCCCTTGAGAGGGGGCTGCATTTTTGGAGTTGGGAGTGGGTGACATGAGTTGGCTTGTGGAGGCCTGGGGGGCCCCTGAGCACCTGCCCACCTTCTCTTAACACTCCCTGGGATTTTGGGCTCATTTTGCAGGCACACGGAAGCCTAAGGGTGTGCCCTTAGAAAGAGGGGAGGGAGGTGGTTAGCAGTGGCTTGAACCGGGGACTGCATATCAGAGAGGGAAGGAAACCGAGGGTGGTAGGCCAGCCTATGGGAGGGCCCCAGCTGGAGACACAGGAAGTCCAGGTTAGAGCTGGTGCTGCCATTTCTTGGTTGTGTGATTCTGTCTTTTCTCGTTGTAAGCTGGGGATAACAGCAGGACCCGCCTCGTGGCCTTTCAGGAGGATTAAGTGAGAGCATCTGTGTCAAGTGCTTCCTCGCTGATTCAGTCCATAATGTCAATGGTGATCGTTGGGAGCCAGAGATATGGGTCTTCCTTCTTCCACATTCCTGAATCTACTCATTCCACAGCTTCCTTTGCTTGTGCCTTTGAGTGCAGTGGGCTGGCGGGCTGGGAGATTTGAAATCTGGGCTGCCTTAGCAAGTTGGATATTTATGGGCCTCATTCTTTGAGCTCCAGTCTGCACCTCTGTACATGGAAAGGACTGTTCTCTCCTGGAAATTAGGGGGAAACAGATTGGCTTGAAATTGTGCCCCAGGAGGATGGGTCTGACCTTTGTGGATTGGGACTGGGTGCTTCTCTCCCCTGGCATGGAAGAAGGATGCGTGCTAGTTTTGCCTGGGTCTGCAGCAGCCATGTGCCTGATAAGGAAACAGTCCCCTTGCTCCCTTTTACTTCTGACCATAATCCCTTTAAGTTGGGCGATTGGAGAAGGCTGATTTGTCTCCTTCTCTTCCCTGTCTCCCTTTCATTATTTAGAATGTGAAGGAGAGTTTATCTGGTTCTCTGGGAGATCTGTCGTCTCAGCTTTGTAACAGCATCCAGGTTTACAGAATGGAGTCTGGTGCCCAGAGCCTTTTGATAAATATTTTGGGAAGTCAGATTCTGCTGGCATTATGGCCTATGGGTTGGGCAGTGGATGTTTTCCCATGACTGGGTGATTGAACTTGGACTCTCTTCATACTGTGCCCTGTGCACCAGCTTCATGCCACAGCATTTTAGTGCCCAGAGTTCTGGCCTCTTTTGCTGCTTCTAAGGTTCTGCTTGTGCAGTTCTGTCCTTCAGAAATGCACTTACTGCTTCTGTATTCCCTGCAAATCTGCACGCCCCTGCTTTAGCCTTGGCTCTCTGCTTCCTTCTTCCCTTTCATGCTGCCTCCAAGTTCACGCACACCCTCCCTGAAGCCCTCCCTGAGGCCGCTCTCCTTGTTCTTAAAAGCTTTCCACATGGCTTTGCCGACATCTCCTTTGTTCTGCCCTGGGTTGGCCAAGTCAAACAGGTGGACTCTGGGCAAGATTCATGGTGTGTCAAGCCTCAGTTTCCTTACCAATAAAATGGGATAGTAATAACAGAACCCATCACCCAGGATGAGTATGAGGATTAAGAGAGAATGGGTGAAAAGCCCCGGAGCCTGGTGTGCAGTAGGGTTGGTGATTATTTCACTCCTCTCCTCGCATTTAGATTGTAGGCTGCTTGAGGACAGAGGCCAGTTTTTACTCCTGGTTGTATCATGTGAGCTTTTTAGCGTGGTGTCTTGTCTTCAGGAGATCCTGACAACTTATGAAGTAGAACCCTCTGGTTAGGAGTGGTCGGGTTTCTTGGATGGAGGAAGCCCCACAGAGATGGACTTTCAGGAGTTTTGGGGAAGACGTGGAAGGTTGCTTTAGCAGAGTGGGTGGAGCTGGGTGGGCACTGCCTACCATAGCAGCCTCTATCCTGGCGCAGCCACTGAGCGTTTGAAGTAGGGTGGGTCTGGATTGCGAGTACCTGGGGGAGTTCAAAATCTTAATGTAGAAAAGGAAAAGAATGTCAGCTTTTTAATTAATGATTAAAATTCACATATAACGATAGTGTTTTGAAATGTCAATATTTTGGATATATTGGCTTAAATAACATTGTTAAAATTAATGTCACCTATTTATCTGTTTTTTAATGTGGCTATTAGAACATTTAAAATTGCATGTGTGGTTTGTATTCTGTTCCTGTTGCACAACACTGACCTTGACTCATCAAGGCTACTCTCCATGGGGATGATGTTGACCCCATGGAGGCAGAAATTGGCTCCTGGGGAGGGGAAGGAATCTTAGTTTTTTTTAAGCATAAAACATAGATCTATATCCAGTATATAAACAGATCCACAGAATACCTGTGGTATTAAAATTTTATGGTTGACACAGGCTCTGTATGGAGAGAGAAGATAATGGGAACTGAGAAACACAGCGCTGGCCGCAGAGATAGCCAGGCCGGATTCAGATGCTGGCACTGCCACCTACTAGCTGTGTGACCCTTGGGCAAATGCCTTAACCTCTCTGTGCCTCTGTTTCTTCATCTATAAAATGGGAGGAGAAATGGTTCTTAGCTCATGGAGCTGTTGTGTAGATCAGATGAGAATGCCTGTGAAACATTTAGCTCCGTACCTAGCCACAGAAAGCAGATGATACATAGGGCAGTTATTATTAATGTGTTATGTGACAAGCACGGCCGGCCTTGGGAGGCAGGTTGGGGTAGGACTTCCACTCCCAGTATCTGTGGAGTGACCATGTCTATTAGCCTCAGTTTCCATCTAAAAAATGTATTGCTGGGAATTCTGTATTATCTGTGCAGCACTCTGCTGAGGTGGAATGTGGCTGGCGGATATGGGAGTGATGCAGCCCCCAGCCCCAGGCATAGCAGCCCTGTGCTAGGCACAGGGAGGCTTCTGCACTGAGGGCTGGCCAGTGGTGGCCTTCCTTGGGCTCATGGCAGACCCTCTTGGGTGTGCGACTGTCCCACTGTCGGGGCCAGGCTGTGCTGGACATCTTCTCCCTGGGGCTGCCTTCGAAGGGAGAGCTGGGAGGAAAGTAGAGGGAAAGGAGAGGCTGCCCATGGCTTGCCTGGCACAGACAATTGGGCAAAGGTCCCTTTCAAGGCCTGTTGTCAGTGACATAGGCTCTAGCCTAGGGACTGCAGGTGGCAGCCCGCCAATAACCCAAATTCTGTCTTTGGGGATCACTATTTGAGAGACACGGAGGCCATGGCTCGCTTCCTGTGGGGAGATGTGATCGGGAGGGGGCAGGTCAGCAATGCAGCCAGCATGGGGATGAGCGGCTGGCCACATGGCCTGGTGAAACCAGGGTTTGTGCACATGGAGGCTTTGGGGTCTGCTGGGGGCCTTGGGAGTATCAAGTGCTCTGAAGACTTGGGTGCCCTCCACTAACTGCTGCTTACACACCCAAACAGCCTGTCGGAAGCAGCCTTCCTCACCTACCCTTGAGAACTATCTGCGTGCCCAGCCTCCCAGGCCCAGTGAAGGGCTCTCTGTTCATCTGTTGCTCAGGGTGGCCACCTGAGGGGTCATTCCTACCTCCTCCCCTCCCTTCCCTGCAGAGCTGCCAGATGGACACCTTTTGTCAATCTGTGACTCTGTGAATCTTAGATTTGCTCACTGCTCACCATAGTCCCCATCCTCTTCTAAGCCATCATCCTGTTGCTCCTGGAGGACCCCAAAAGCCTACGAATTTCTCTTCCCTACTTCAGCCTGGCTGACTTTGCAGAACCCAGTGAGATCCACTGCCTCTCCTACTTGAATCTCTACCGTGGCTTCCCACAGCCCTTGCATGAACATCTAAATCCCTTCCCGTAGTCCACAAGGCTGAGCACAACCTGCCCCTTTCCTGCTTCTCACTCCTGGCTTCCCTTCCCGTCACTCCTTCCCAGCTGCCCTGCTCCCTTCTGGAGGACACCCATCCTGTGCCCACGTTGGGGCCTTTGCTCGTGCTGTTCCTGTAGCTGGAGATGCTTCCCAGTATTCTCCCTGGTTCTCCCCCACTCACGGTCCAGGACAGAGCTCTCACATGTTCCTTGGAGCAGCTTTCACTGTGGCTCCTCCTCCTAACACCCTGTTCCTTCTGCCTCCTTGGCGTGCTCACCATTATTGGTCATTTGTGACTTATTCACATGGCGGTCGAGTTACCGCTCACCTCCCACAGGAACAGCAAGGGGTGTGGGTATTGTCATTAACCTGTGGTGGCAGGGGCAGGGTATTATCATTAACCCCTGGGGCTCCGTGGCCTTGCACAGAGCCTGACACATGTAGGCACCTGTTAATCCTTGGAAAATGAAATTGCTTTGCTGTGTGCTTTGGACAAGTTCTTTCGATCTCTGGGCTTCAGCTATCCTGTCTGTAAACTAGAGGGTGGGGGTAGTTGCTTCAATCGTGGATTGTTTTGGGGAATTAACCCTGTGTGTTATGTGGGGCTGGCTTAATGGCTGGGGGGTGGCAGAGTTGTTTGCTCTGCCCTGTCCTTTGTGCTCTAACTCCAGGGAGGTGGCAGATTGGTGGAGAGGGGTTCAGGGGATCTGCTGTGGGACTCTGGGAATCAGAGAAATCCTCTCTGCACCAGTTTACCCCTCTCTAAAAATGAGTGCTCACCACCCTACAGTTCGTCTTCTTATCCAGCTTAGGTGCAGCACAGCGTCTGGGCTTGAGCTTGTCCCTGAGTCAGACAGAGACGGAGCCAAAGCCAGTTTCTGCAGAGCCCAGGAGATGTGGAGGTTAGAAGGGCACTGACCAAAGTCAGTCTCTGAAGCCCAGAGAATCATGAGGTCGGAAGTCATGCTACCTTAGGCAGCTTTCCTGATGTTTCTGAGGCCTCAGCCTCCCCGTCTGTAAAGTGAGACTTGTCGTTGGTGTGTGAATCTGGTGAACCTGTGTGGCCTGGAGGCACTCAGTAAGGCTGCTCTTCTTATGACTGATGATCATTCCCTCTAAGAAGAAAGTCCTTTCTGGAAGTCTTTTCCCTGCCATGGAAAGGTCTTTGTTATTTCTTTCTTTGCTGGGCCCCCAGCTCTACCCTTCAGCACCAGCCAGTCCCGGTCCCTGCGGCGCCCCCCGCCCCTGCCCCTGCCCCTGTCTGGCCTCCAGGTGGCTAGTGACTCCAGCTGGAGAGTTGCTACAGAGATCTCCTGATGCTGAAGTTGCCCTGTGGGCAGGTAGACATTCCCTGCCCCTCCTCCCCCCACCACATTAAAGCCAGGACGTTTGGAGCTTCTGGGCTCTTGTTCATCCCCTGACCTCCCCTGCAGTATAAAGCTGGGTGCTGCAGGGGGAAGAGCCAGCAAGTGCTTTCTGGGGTCAGATCACAGAATTCTGCTTGTCTCTGCCCCTCAGGCTCCCCTTCAGGACTCTGCGTCTTGGCTCAGAGCTGGGAGAGGGTCCCACCCTGACAGCCCTTTAGAATCTGAGGCCCTTTGCAGATGTGCTGCTTCCTGGGACTGGGAGGAGGTCACACCCTCTCTGAGCTTAGCCACTTGGATCTTCTGAGTTTATCTGGCAGCTGTTCCTAAAACTGTCTCTTGTGTATCAGAATAGCATGCAGGAAATTGAATAACCTGGGTTCAGCTCCTGGTGATTTGATTCAGTTAGGTGTCTGAGAACTCTTATGGAAACGGGTTGGGCTGGCCTCAGCCACAGGGGCTGAGAGAGAGGAGCAGGGCGTGGAGGTTAGGGTGCTGAGCCGGCGTAAACAACAGCTGTCGACTATATATGTCTGGGGTGCGGCCCAGGAGTCTCTTTTTAACACACATGTATATGACATATATGTGTGTATATATAATACATGTGTGTCTATATAGACAGAAATTTAAAATTTTTCTGTCTTTTCAGTGCTTTTTGAAATAGACAGTCTCACTCCCATTTTACTGATGGCAAAACTGAGACTCCAAGTGGCAGAATGCCTTCTTCCTAGTCAGAATGCCCAGGAGTCTCTTTTTAACACACATGTATATGACATATATGTATGTATATACAATATATGTGTGTCTATATAGACATAGAAATTTAAAAATTTTGTGTCTTTTCAGTACTTTTTGAAATAGACAGTCTCATTCCCATTTTACTGATGGCAAAACTGAGACTCCAAGTGGCAGAATGCCTTCTTCCTAGTCACATGGGTATTGGGTGATAGAACTTGCTACTGGATCCAAATGCAGGACTGCCTATGTTCATTCTACTTCACCGCTATCTCAATTTTCTCTCCTGTCTAATGGGTATACCTCCCTTCCCTTGCCCAACCTCCTAGGTACACAGACCTTGGATAGTGGGGGCTGGGGATTGGAAATGTGGGCGTGAGTCAGAACTGGGGGCTGAGGTGTCCTGGGAGGGCCTGTTTAGTTCGGTTGACATTAACAAGGGGTGCTGGGCCTCACTGATGTCCTGGCTGAGTGGACACAGCCATCTTCCCCTAGGGACTAAACTTAGGACTCCTTGGGACTTGGCTGGGCCCTCATCTTGTTTTTGGAAACTCTCCATTTTGCTCCTACTGCCGCTGGTGGCTGAGGCCAGGCACGGCCGAGTGGCAGTGCAGCAGGTCTTGCCTTGGATTGATCTTGTCGGAGTTCATTAGCAGCCGGCCTCGCAGGCCTGGCCTCCAGCGGGCAAGAGGAGCGGTGCCTGGGGCCTGCCAGGAGCCTGGGGGTCCCCTCCCCGTATACTTGCCTCGCTGTCGTCCCAGGCAGAGGCCCTCTGAGGGAGGCGCTCGAGTTTTCTTTGGCACTTGGTGAGCAAATGGCTCCCTCTCCCTTTTCTTCTGAGCCCAGTAAAAATAAAAAGTTAAAAGACCCTAAAGTTTGAACAGTAAAACCAAACACATGAAACCAAGCCGTTTCCATGTGGGGGCCACGGTCTGTGAACACCCAAGTTTGAAACTTCCTCTCCTCGGAATTTATGGAAGCCTTGGAAACTTTTTCCTTTTCCCTTTAAACATCAGAATTGGCTCAGGGCATTCTTTAAAAGCATAACCCTGGTGCTTCTCACAGCTTGATTTAATACAGCTTGAATACAATAGTAACTTCTGAACCCGGCTCTCTTCTGAGAGAGCTGGAAAGTTGTTTCATGACACCAGTAAGTAGGTGTGTGGTTTTTTTTTTTCCTTTAGCCAAGAAGTATATTCTAAGATTTATTAGATTCTCCACTGCCCTCCCCCTAGTAACCCAGATTTTCGCTGGAAGGAAAGGAAACTTGCTCAGATCAAGTTCTTTAACTAGGGGCTGAGAGATAGGGAGGCCAGTCTTCTGGGGGAATGTTGGCACTAAAAGATTCACCAGTGCCCAGAGGCTGGCTGTTTTTATCGGCGGGTGTTTCACAAGTGTTTGCTCCATAGACCAGAGCCGGCTTAGGGCCTGGCTTTCAGAACATCAGCAGAAGGGTAATTGTATTTTGGGGGAGAAAGAGCAAGTGGGATTGTCAACCTGTGTTCCTGGAGAAGGGATGTGAAAAACTCTTTTGACAGGTGATCTTGTGACAATATCCCCCCAGAAATAACACGGGCCTCCCATTCCAGGGCTCCTTCCCAGGGCTGTGGGATCAGACTTGCTTTTTAAGGAGCTCAGGAGCTTGAACAGTGAGAAGTGGGTTTTCATGGTTTTTCATTTTCCATCTGGACATAGCAGAGGGCTTGGTGGAGGCTCTGGCCAGTGACCTGTACACATGGTTTTTAGCTCTCGCAGCATAAAAAAATGGAATTAGTTGCCAAACTTTAAAAATTGAAAACACATCACATAAACATCCAGATAGGAGAAGATGGAGGATGGAAAACACCACGCCTAAATTCTGGCGTGGACACCATTTGTTGCATCCTTTAGAGCAGGGGTTCTTTATGGGAGCATGGGACATTTGGTGATGTCTGGGTATACCCCTCAGTGTCATGGCTGGGTGGGGGTTGCTGCTGGCCTCAGGTGGGTGGAGGCCAGGGATACTGCCAACCATCCTACAGTGCACAGGACACCTTCACACAACAAAGAATAATCTTGGCCCCAAATGTAAACAGTGCCAAGGTGGAGAAACTTTGCTGGAGGGGAGCATCTGGGCTGCAGAACCCACCAAGCCTCCTATCTGGGCTCAAAAATATTCTAGAAGATTCTGAGTTCCCAGGATTGATTGCTAGCTTCTGGGCTTATTCCTTCCTTTTGTTCAAAGTTGAGACTATATGCTAATTTGCCCTCATTCTCCCGAGGGTCCCACGTAGGCCCTGGACAAATGGAGGCTTCATGGTGGGCAGATGTGGGTATTGCTTAAGCAAGCCTCAGAGCAGAGCTGGGAGTAGCAGCTATACTCACCCTCCTGTCCAATTACATGAAAACATTCAGTCACTCCCTCTCCTCTTCTCCTCCAGGTAGCAAAGAAGAGGCAACCCCCGGTGATGGTAACTCTTAGTTTAATATTGATAATGAATGACTCATGAGATTACCCATCCATAGCCAGATTGCTGTGATCAAATGGTGATTGTTCAGAATTGGAAGCAGTGCCTTTTGTTATGTTTCTGATTATCCTTGGTGGAGAGAGCTGAGTTAGAGGACAGAATTTGGGGTGTAAGCCTCCTGAGTATCCTGAAGATGTACCAGAATCTGGCCTGAGAGCTGCTGCGGGAAACTTGGGGATATTGTGTGTATGTCTGTGGCCTTTACAGTGATGATGGTTTCATGGGTGTACCCTTATCCCCAAACTCATTGAGTTGTATGTATTAAATAAGTATAGCTTTTTACAAGTCAATCATACCTCAATAAAGTGCTTTTTTTTAAAAAAAGAATGACTCATAAAAACCCATTTTGGGAAAAAAATTTATTTACCAAGTATACTCTATCCACCAAGCCAGTGACCCACTGGGAAGGTATTTCTACCATTCCCATCAACAGGTGAGGGCATGAGGTCAAGCAGCATGTAATTTCCTGCAGTCAGTGATGAGAGGCCCCCCGCTGGGCCCCGTGAGGCTGCATTGATGAATGGCCTGAGTCCCTGCCTTCAGGAGGTATCCACTGTGTTGGAAAGGCCACAATACCTGGCTGGCCCATACAAGGCAGAAAGTGATTTCTGGGGAATGGTGCAAATACTTTGCATTATTCAGAGCAGGTTGTGTTGGTGGAAGGAATAGGGTCCTAGGTTAAAACCAAGCTCTGCCACTACCAGTTTCATGCCCTTTGTCAAGTCACTACACCTCCTGACCTTGTGGCCCTCACCTGTTGATGGGGACAGTAAGAATACCTTCCCAGTGGAGGGCTGTTGGGTGGGTGGGTAGAGTATATTTGGTAAATAACCTTCTTTTTTCCCAAAATGAGTTTTCATAAGTCATTCTTTTTTTTAAAAAAAAATCACTTTCTTGAGGTATGACTGACTTGTACAAAGCTATACTTATTTAATGTGTACAACTTGATGGGTTTGTACACACATGAAACCATCACTAGCATCAAGGCCTCAGACATATCTATCATCTGCCCAAGTTTCCTCCTACCCTCTTTATTATTATTATTTGTGTGAAAGAGAGAGAGAAAGAACACTTAACATAAGATCCGCCCTCTTAGAACATTTTAAATAGATACTGGAGTACTGTTCGCCACAGGCACTATACTGTGCAGTCGATCTCCAGAACCTATTTATCTTGCATAACAGAGACTTTGGACCCCTTGGCCATCACCCCTTTCCCTGTCCTCCTTTCCCTAGCCTCTGGCAACCACCATTCTACTTTGCTTCTTTGAGTCTGCCCATTTTAGATTCCACATATAAATGAGATCATGCAGTGTTTGTCTTTGTAAGCCATTCTTCATCAAGGTAGGCATAGCTAAGCACCCAGGGGTCTTAAAATTGACCTTTATCTAGAAGCATTCAGGTGGGCTGTATGTAGGAGGTGGTGACTGATCTGGTTTAGCGGGTACATTTTTCCTGTATTGCTTTTGCCTTGATCTTCTTATCCTGGTGAGGACTTGTTTTCTTGACCCACATATTCTTCTTTCTTTCCACTTGTGTTTTAGGTGGGGCAACCCTGGTTGTTGTGGTGAAGACACCTTGACATTGCAGTTTAGAATTGTATTTATCACTCCTGGACTAGTCCAAAATAGATATCTTGGTTGGAAAATGACTCTTGCCTTTGCAGTCCAGGCTCCTTCCGTGTTGTGGCTTGTTTATCTGCAAGAACCTCTGAGTTCTCTGCTTCCACCTGGTGAAAGGGGAATAAGAGGGGAAAAACTCTTCCCACTGCTTAAGATCCCTGGCTGTGAATCATTCCTTACCACTTATGCTCATGTTCTATTGGTGAGAACTAATCATATGGCCCCACCCTGATGAAGGAGGTGCTGGGAAATGTAGTCCCATCTGGGCAGCCACCTTCCACTGGCAGCTCTACACCGTGGAAGAGGGAGCAGGAATCTTTGGGGGCAGGTAGCCATTTCTGCCATAGTACCAGCTTGAGTCATTGTTCCCTTTGCAGGTGCCCTTGGTACCTGAGCCTCCTTTTCTGCTGGCGTCTGCTTCCTCAGCTGGCCATGTCCAGCTCCATGTTCCAGGAGCTTCTGCCTCTTTTTACTGTGTGGAGTGATGTTGCTCCTGGGGATCTACTAGTGCTCTGCTGAGAGACTCACACCCAGGTTCTGATCAGATATCCACACTGTGTACATTTCTCATATTGCTGTGTCTATCAGTCAGCTTCTGAGAAATGTGTGAGAACAGCATCCCATCTCCCACGATGCTGCAGGTGATCAGGAGGCCTTCTGCAGCCTGTGGTTCTCCTGGGCAGCTAGGGAGCTGGCTGGCCTGGCTGCAGGACCACTGGCTGTGTCTCGGTCACTGCCTCATCTCATCAGGGACTGCTTTTGTCTCTGGGAATGCAAATGTCACTGTGAACACCTGGAGAAGTCACTTGACATCCATGGGCCTCATCTTTAAAAATAAAGAAAGGCACATTTAAATAAAACCTCAGCCACATATCACATGGGCTGTTATGAGGCTCTAATAAGGCCATCATTGTGCATGTGTTCCTGCTGTACACATGCACTGTCTCAGTCCCACGAGCTATCTGCCACACATGCACTGTCTCAGTCCCACGGGCCACCCGCTACACATGCACTCTCTTGGTCCCATGGGTACCCGCTACACATGCACTCTAACCTGCTACACATGCACTCTCTAAGTCCCATGGGCTACCTGCTACATACATGTTGTCTTGGTCCCATCGGCTACTCACTGCACACACACTCTAGTCCACTAAATACGCACCCCAACCCGTTACACATGTGCTCTCTCAGTCCCGTGAATTATGTCTTCTTTTATCGGCCTCTCCAGTGGGCTGTTTTTATTTTGATTCGAGACTTAATTCTATTTCTGAAAAGGACCTGAGAGAGTGTTGTTATGACACCATGATGGATCCCCTTGATGGACTGGCCGTTCTGGCCTCCTGCTGTGTGCTCACCCCTTCCCACACATGCCACGGCCTGCCCAAGGAGAGGCAAGGGCCCAGTGCTGAGAGTGGTGCCTTATAGCAAAGGCAAAGTCTGTGTCTTTAGTAGGTCCTTGAAGCAGCTGGCATAATAGCAGGTACTCACAGGGAATGCAGTACACGCGCTCAGTGAATGCAAGCAAAAGGATCTGAGAGAATAAAATCACTCAAACCCTTGCCAAAGGGTTCCCTGGCCAGAGAAGCTTGGGAAACAGGTGGCAGCACCAGTTGAATGAACATTACTCAGCCTTTTTTGGCAGAGATTGCAACCTGGTGAGCTGAAGCTAGCTCCCAGGAATGTTTTGTTTGACCCTTTCAATTTTGAAACAATTTGAGCCAACATTTAAAAATGAGGAATTTCACGTAGAACTCCAGATTTCTGACTTCTTTTTAAAAATTGGAAAAACTAATATCACTGGCAGCGTTCAAGTGGAACTGAATGTGGCCGTGCTCTTGGACAGGGCCTGTGTCCCCTAGAGACCCTGCAGTGCCCACCAATCCTGTTTCTCATTTTTCTCTGTTTTTTTTTTTTTTCATCATTGCCTTTGCACATTGTTTTTCTTATTGAACTACATTTCCTTTAAATAAATATTTCTTTTCTCTCATAGGAAAAAATTGCTATCAAAGATAGAAGGTAAAAGATGAACCAAAATGGTTTTTTGTTTTCAGGAAAATTAGAGCATATTTCTTCATGGAAATGAAGATTGTTTCTATATGTTTCTTATGCAAATATTATATCTGACCCATTTCACTTATTTAAATAACTTAGCTCCTATGGGATTGGGACTTGCAATATCTGCCCTATACGGATGTATTCCTTCCCAGGGACAATATTTCCTAAATATATTATCCCACTGGAGATTCTGGGGGAAAAAAGGATTCTTTGCAAAACTAAGTTTGTGAACAATTGCTACAACTACCCATTAAATAAGTCCCTTAACTGCAGGACTTCTCAGAGCCTTTATTGTCCTAATGTGCATTGTGAATCTGGGGTATGGGATTTTAGTATTACTCAGGATTCCTTCAGTCTAGGGACCAGTCTCCCAAGCTCCTCTGGCCAGCAAGCCCTTTGGCAAACAGTGCTGCAGGGTTTGAGTGTTCTTATTCTCTCGTGTGCTTTCTCTTGCATTCACTCAGCATGGCTATTGCATTCCTGCCTGTATCTGCTATTATGTCAGAGGCATCGAAGCCTCCCAAAGATTCAGACTTTACCTTTGCTAAGGCTTTGCCAGCTCCTATTGCTGTTTGAAACTCCTGCCACTGACGCAGAGGCACCTTGGATGGGGAGAACTGGCTAAACAGCAGGTGTCTGCTATCTGTGATGGGTTTGACGTGCTGGGTACACTTGGGGCTTCCACAGAGCTGGTGATTTATTTTTATGATCCAGGATGATGATATGCTGTCTTGCAGCAGCTCTCAGTGGCTGTGAGCTTACAGAGGAGTAGAATCTGGGGAGGGCAGAATTGTGTTTGTAGGCATGCATGCCTTTTGTTGCTATTAGCCTTGATTTGGAAAGGGTAGGGTGGTTCAGAAGGCAGAGAGCATGTTGCTGATTTCTGAGAGCAAAGGATTTTGTGTCCAGGATCTGAATGTTGCAAGAATTATTGGTTGTTTGGGGCCAGGGCGGTGGGGCATGGGGCGGGGGATGCCTTGTTGATCTCTGGAAGCTGTGTGTATTTCTTGCCCAGTAATGCGTTTGTCTCTTTGCCCAGCCATCGTAAGGCAGCTCATCAACCAGATGCCAACCTTGATCTGCTGAGCTCTCTGCAATGTTTCTGAGAAGGCCAGAGTTGTGTTGCCTGCCCATGGATGTCTCACCTAATTAGTCCATCAGAGCCAATGGGCCTCCAATCATGAATCTGGAGCTGTCTGCTAATTATGCCTTGAACATGGTTTTAGTTAAATGATTAAGGGCTCTCGCAGGGCTGTCCTCCCTACAGCAGTCCCTCAGGCCTGTGCTTGCAGCCCCAGCCAAAATGAGATTCACATCTGCCCTGGCAGAGAGCTGCTCCCTCCCACATATCCTAAAGTGGACCCTCCCAGGAGAGTCTAGATCTTGCAGGTGCCCATTTTCAGACTGAGGTCTTTGCAGAGAATGTGGTTGCCTCATAGCTTCTAGACATCCCTGTGTATGTGCAGGGAGAGGAACATTCCCATTCGGTGGTCATCCTGCACATTCATTCTGGAATAGAACCTTGGGGCACTCTGGTGACACAGCAGGGATTCTGAGGCTCCAAGGCTGCCTTCTTTGTCCTGGTATTCATCCACAAATTGTCTGTGGTTCTGCTGGTAAGACACCATTTGTTTACTCAATGCATATGCTGCAGACCTGTCCCCGGCCTGCTGCCCAGTGTGCATTGGGGTAAAAATGCATTACTGTGGCCGGGCATGGTGGTGGCTCACACCTGTAATCCCAGCACTTTGGGAGGCAGAGGTGAGCAGATCATGAGGTCAGGAGTTTGAGACCAGCCTGGCCAACATGGTGAAACCCCATCTCTACTAAAAATACAAAAATTAGCTGGCATGGTGGTGGGCACCTACAATCCGAGTTGCTTGGGAGGCTGAGGCAGGAAAATTGCTTGAACCCAGGAGCTGGAAGCTGCAGTGACCTGAAATCACGCCACTGTACTCCAGCCTGGGAAACAGAGCAAGGCTCCATCTCAGGGGAAAAAAAATTCTCTGCTTCAGGATGTGTGCTGCCACTGACTTGGGTGTTAGGTGGAGGGGCTGCGTGTAGGAGGTGAGAGGTTAGGTGGCTAAATTGGCTGCAACTTGTTGCCCTCCCACTGAGAGAGAGAGTTTACTCCTCACTTTGAATCTAGGTGGCCCCTGTAAGTGCTGTAACCAATAGAAGGCAGTGGGAGGGACGCCTAAGAAAGCCTGGCAGCCTTTGCTTTTGTGCTTTCAAGAGCCCCAAGCTGCCCTATAAGAAGTCCAGCTACTTTGCTGGAGAAACCACTTGGAGAGGTCCTAGGAGAGAGTGAGGCCCTGACACAGAGCAGGGCAAGAGAGAGGCTCGATTCTCCCAACGTCCCAGTCAGTCTTCCAGCTGAGCCCAGCCTTCTAGCCACCCCTGTCAAGGTGTCAGACATGGAGTGAGCCATTTGGAGTATTCCAGACCAGACACACTCCTGATGACAGTGGCCCCAGCCTTCCTCCCGCTGAGACCACACAAGACTCAGGAACCACCAGCACCACTGTCCAGCTGAGGCCAGTCTGCCCAAAGCGTCAGGAGAGAGAGGAAAAGGGTGGGTTTAAGTCACTGAGTTTAGGTTCAGTTTTTTAATACAGCGATGGATAGTTGACCCAGAAGTGTAGCTTCATGTCAGGCTGACATGGAAGAATGATGCTGTGTCCCCTGGCACATGGTAGAGCATTGCCGTTTCAGCATATAAAAGAGGAGGACAGATGAATAAAAGGTTCCATCTAAGGGACACCACACAGGTGTGATAGAGCAAATAGAATCGTGACTCCAGATGTGGCTTGATCCCTTCATGGGTATTGTCAAGAATTCTAGAATTTGAATCCTGATCTAAACATGTAACTCTTTGACAATCCCTCATTTAAAGCAAACCCTTTGATTTAAATGTGTTTCTCATTCACTCTGCTAATTCTTTTCCTGTGTCCAAAGAGAACAGGCAATGCAGTTGGCATATCAGTTAGCTGTTGCGGTGTTGCAAACCACCCTGAGACTTAGTTATTCGTCTCACATCTGTGGGTAGATGGGAGCTGTATGGACTTGGGCTGGGTTGATCTGGGCTGGCCTTGCTCATGCTTCAAGACAGTTGGCCACAGCTTCCTGGTTAGATCAGAATTGGCTGGGACAAGTGGCCTCTCCTTCTCGTGCATGTCCTATCCCTCCAGCAGGCAGGCCAGGCATTTCTCATTGCAGGGTCAGGGTCTGAGAGAAGAAGTGGACTCCCCAGTGCTTTATCAAGTTTCTGTATCACATTCGCTACCATCCCATCCACTAGAGCAAGCCACATGGCTAAGCCCAGTCTCATTGTGGGAAGACTCCCCCAGAAGGGTATGGAATCAGGGAGGCATGAACAAATTAGGGCATGAATACAATCAGTCTACCCCAGTTTGGTGGAAGGATCTTTTCCCAGCCCACAGGTCCTGGAGTTAGGCAGGGTCCTACCTTTGCCACTTTCCAAAAGTGTCACTTTGGGGCATTATTTAACCTGTGCCTCAGTTTTCTCCTCTATAAAATGGGTATGATAATAGAAGGGACGTTGTAAGGGTTTAAAAAGGGCATGGTGTCTGGCAGAGTAGCTCTTGGTAAATGTTAGCAGTGATTAAAATCCCAGCCTATAAGCAACCCAAGGTCACGGGCACATGGAGACTTGGGAGCGATTGGGGCTGTTTGGTTTCTTTCCGTTGACCTCCACGGATAAACAAGGGTCTCTTCCATTTAGGATGTCCCCTGCTGAGCCCCCTTTCTCTGGGTGTGGACAGCAGCCTTGTGACGCCCTCACACTTATCCTACAGTACCTGTGTATCCGAGGGCACTGGGCTGTTGTCTGTAGATGGTAATGATGCCAAGGTGCCCAGACTGAGGTCCGAGATGTGGGCCTGGCTGCGCAGAGCCCTGATTGAAGGCACCTGCTGACGAGCTCAGGCATGACGTTTCCCATGCTGGCCTCAGGAGTCCGGGCGCTGCCAGATTTGGGGTACGTTGCTTTGGAGAACAGAGAGGATTCTTTTTTGTTAATTTTTCCTTTAAACTTGTCCTTTCATGGGATTTCCTTCCAGTCCTTGGAGAAGGTCACGAAGGAGGTGGACGGGGAAGCCTGTCGTTAGATTCTGATTTTGACCATGCAGTACCTGCCACTGTTCCGGCGCAGGGGGACCAAGGCGGGTAGCTAAAGGGCCTTGCGGGGTCTTGCACTAATTACGTGGCTGGAGCAGGGGCTGGGGATGCTGGCAGTTCCTGATTCCTGGGCTCAGGGGCTGGCCAGGCCTTGGTGGGAGCAGAGGAGAAGGCGCCGGCAGCTGGACTCTGTCAGCCACATGGAGACATGAACCCTGCCGGCCAAGGAATTCGGGGCCTGAGTCTGAGAGGCTGCTTTGGACGTGCGTCCTGGGCCTTGGAAGAATCTGAGTGCCCTGGGCAGCAGGCCTGATGGGGGATATGGGGCCCGGATGCCGGGAACTGAAAGCTGGCCTGACTTCTGAGGCTGTGGAGCTGGCTCTCCAGAGGCCTTGCTGCCTCCAAGATCCAGCCGCCAAGCATTTACCCAGGCAGGGCCTTCCCTGCGCCCCGAGTCTGTCCCGCCCCAGCCCTCAGAGTCTTGCATTCCTCATTTCTGTATCTCCTCCCCCTGGGCTGGACACTGTGGGCTGGACACTGTGGGCTGTGACACTGTGGTCTTTTCTCCAGAGGGAATTTGATAACAGTAATAACTGATAGCGGGAAGGACCATGATAACAGCTAGCATTGAATGAGTGACCCCTAGGCGTCACAGACGTGCTGATCGCTTTATGTGTGTCATGTCATCGAGTCTGTGCCCTGTTTAATGAACATACTCAGTAAAGCTCCTTCTTCACGAGGGTTCTGTTCCTGTCCACTGCTGGTGTTTATCAGGTGCAGGGCTTACAGCGTGCTAGGCACTGCTCTAAGGTTTTACAAGGCAGGGATTATTATCATCTTCATGTTCCAGACGATCTAAGGCTCAGGGAAGTCTTAGATTTACCCTCCACCCAGGATGGGGCCTAGAGATTGACCCCGGTGGTCAGGCTTTGACCCTCAGCCCTGCCACCTCTATGCCAAGTCCGTTTCCCTGGTCTTTATATTTCAGAGGGCAAATTCCCATCCAGGTTTTTCATTTTTACCTTGTTCTGCGAACAGAGCAAAACTTGCAGTCACTTGAAGATACCAGCAAGTGGGGTCTGGTTAGTCAAGGGGGCGGCCCCCTGGTGAGTGGATGGGGGACTTCTTCAAAGAGTTTCCCTGTTTGAGAAAGTGTGGATCACTGAGTCACAGAGGCATCTCCTTGTTTGGGCAGGGGTGGGTGGCTGTCTCCTGCCTCCCCTCCTATCCCAGCCAGGGCTCAGTTAGTTCTGCTTATTACCTGAGGACCAACGTGAGCCGTGTGTCTGGGATCCAGGTTGAGAGAGGTGCTGGGGCTAGAGGGTTAATAATAGGCCCATCTTCTGTCCTGAGTTTTGAGGCCACAGGGGTTTCCTAGGATGTTGTGGGCCATAGCAATCCACAGGCAGCTTTTGGTGGGGAAGCGGAGCACACCCACTTTCCGGTTCCCAGTAGATGTAGACAACGCCTTCCTGGCCTTGCTGTTAGAGAGGAAAGTTCAACCTATCAAGACTGACTCCTTTGAGAAATGGGAATCCTCCTCTGTGCATCCTGTATAGAAGGCCTCCTAGCCTCTGCTTGGATACCTTCTGTGACAAGAAGCTCACTCCCTTCACTGGCCTCTTCGTCAGACAACTGTAGCTCCTGGAATGATAGAGAATTTGGGCCCTCCCTGCCATTAGTCCCACTCTGCCTTCAGGAAGCACAGAGAGTTGTCCTTCTTCCTCTGGTGAGGGAGTCACTCTTTCCCTGTGTGAAGGCAGGAAGCTGCCTTCTTCCATCCCGTCTCTCAGATCATCTTGGGTTCTCACTGTTCCTTGAGGTTTCATTATTATGCCATCAGCCTCACAACTCCAAAGCCATGTGCATGTGAAGTACTCACAGGTTTAAAAACAGGGCTTGATGCATGCTGGGTGTTTGAGTATTAGCTGTAATCATGTAGTCATCTTTCTGGCCATCCCTATACCAGGGCCTCTCAAACTTGAATGTGTATATGAATTGTGTGGGATGATACAAAAATGCAGATTCTGATTTTGCAGAATAGACTGGGGCTGAGACTCTGCATTTCTGACCACTTCCTAGACTGTGTCAAGACTGCTAGCCCCGAGTCCACACTTTGAATAGCAAGGGTGGTGTAGCTCTGTCTTTCTTTATATATGAAACTTTGTTTCCAGGTGGCATCTAACCTAGTAGAAAGTGGTAGAATTATCACCTCCCTTAATATAGATATAATACTTCTATTAACATAGCCGGACATTGTATTACTTGGAGGGGAAAAGTATTATCTAGACTTTCCAGGTAACTTTTGTTTTCTGGCTTCTATGTCTGACAGAAAAATTGCTCTGCAGTTTGCATAGATCTTGATGGATCTGAAACCAGGTATGGGTCATTAAGGAGAGATGCTTTGTCTCTGGACTTCCCTCTGCTCCTACAGCTGGATATATCATGGGCCTAATCCCAGAGTTGAATCAGTAAATGGAATCCCAAAGAGTTCCCTAGAGCAGGGGTTCCCAAACCCCAGGTTGAGGGTGGGTACTGGTCCATGGCCTGTTAGGAACTGGGCGGCACCTCCTTTCAGATCAGCAGTGGTGTTAGATTCTCACAGGAGTGCGAACCCTATTGTGAACTGTGCTTCCAAGAGATCAGGTTGTGTGCTCCTCATGGAAATCTACCGAATGCCTGATGATCTGAGGTGGAAGAGTTTCATCCTGAAATCATCTGCCTACCGCCCTCTCCCCGCCCCCATCCATGGAAAAATTGTCTTCCATTAAACTGATTCCTGGTGCCAAAAAGGCTGGGGACCACGGCCCGGGTGCAGATGTCCTCAGAGTGGGTGTGGCTGATTTGGGTTCGCAGCAAATGAAACGGGAATGGGCTGGCACCCTGGTCCTGATGGGATTCCTTCATGTCCAGGTGACATTCATACTCGGAAAGGAAAACATACACCCTTTAGTATTCTGTTACAATCTAAGAGAGGAACCAGTATTTCTTAAAGGTTTAAATGCTGGTTTCAGATTAACTTAAATAACGGACTGAGACTACAAGTTTAGAATGACAGATCACATACCCTACCTAACAGCAGGTAACAGTAGTTACCAGCTTGCCGCTGCCCTTGTAGATAAGCCCAGGCCAACGCTATGCTGTTGATGCTATGGCTTTCATCCATTGTTTAGCTGTTGTTTCTGCACCTGACCTCACTGGGCTAAGATCTGCTCTTGACTGAAATGAAGCAGCAGCTCAGCAGGGTGGTAGGAGCACAGCCTCGTGCACATAGGTAGGCTGGGTTCAAATCCCAGGGCTGCCACTTGTTTGCTACTTGGTCAAATTTCTATCTTCACTTTTTTTTTTTTTTTTTGAGACAGAGTCTTGCTCTGTCGCCCAGGCTGGAGTGCAGTGGGGTCATCTCGGCTCACTGCAACCTCCACCTCCTGGGTGCAAGAGATTTCCCCCACCTCAGCTTCTCGAGTAGCTGGGATTACCAGCGCCCACCACCACGCCTGGCTAATTTGTGTTTTTTGGTGGAGACGGGGTTTCACCATGTTAGTTAGGCTGGTCTCGAACTCCTGACCTCAAGGGCTTCGCCTCCCTCAGCCTCCCAAAGTGCTAGGATTACAGGCGTGAGCCACCATGCCCGGCCTCAAGTTTCTTAACTGCCGCCTGCCTCAGTTTCCTCATTTGTAGAATGGGAAGTAGCAACATCTGCCTCATGGTTGTTGTGATGATTGAGTTTGTAAACACGGGACACTTGGGAGGGTGTCTGGCACATGGTCAGTGCGGCACACCATTTGGTCCCATATTTTGCTGTTAGGAGACCTAATGTCTTCTCCGAGCCCAGTGCTCAGATTCCTCCTTGTGGCCTGGCTGACTCTTGGTGAGCCTTGGGCCTGGTGGCTTCTCCTCAGATGGTTTAAACTCAAGCCCCTGTTCTTTAGACTAAGTTCCCCTTTTTAAGACTATTTCTTATAGAACGTTTCAGACACAAAAGTAGAGAGAATATGGAAATGAATTTCCTTGCGCCAGTCCCTCAGATGCAAGCACCAGTGGACTTTCTTGACTTCCTTTTTAAGCGTTAAACTTCACTAGGTGGTGAAAAAGAGCTTTTCAAGCCCACGCCTTCCTCATGGGTTTTGTTTGGTTTTGCTTTTCTATAGCCCAGCATGCCCCGAGGTGCTGCGCGGTGGAAGCTTTGGGCAGCCGGCACTTGCAGCCCACTCTCGTCAGCCTGATCGGGGGCACCATTAAGACAGGGTTGTGCCTTGCTAGTTCTGAACTATAATTAGTGGAGCCGCCCCGAGGGTTCATTGAGGTGGTGGCTCAAGTCTGGGTAGTTCACGCTCCCCTATAAAGGCAGTGGGCAGATGGATCATGTCAGAGGCCTTAGCTGAATGCTTTCTGTTTTGCTTTTCTTTTATTTTTGAGATGGAGTCTTGCTCTGTTGCCCAGGGAGTGCAGTGACACCATCCCAGCTGACTGCAGCCTCCCACTCCTGAGCTCAAGCAATCCTCCTGCCTCAGCCTCCTGAGTAGCTGGGACTACAGGTGCATGCCACCATGCCAGGCTAATTTGTAAATTTTTTATAGAGATGGGTCTTGCTGTGTTTCTTAGGCTGGTCCTGAGATCAAGTGATCTGGGCTCAAGTGATCTTCCTGCCTCGACCTCCCAAAGTGCTGGGATTACAGGCATGAACCACTGTGCCCGGCCCTGAACGCTCTTTTGACCTTGATATCATAGGTGACCTCTCCTGCCAATCAAGCTTTCCTATTTTTGGAGGAGGCCCAACCTTTTCCAGAACTCTTGGGCTCAACCTCATCTTCCCATACTGATACTTTTATGTTTGTTCAGATAATATTAGAACACATCAGTTCCTCACATAAGTCTGGCCTGTGCCTGATGAAGAAAAAAATCCCCACATATGTTCACACCCTCCTATATGTTAAAAGCGATGCTTGCTAAAGATGTTTACAAACAGTCACCCTTCTTTTTCTTGGGATGGTCATCCTTCTTTTACAAGTATGTTTTATGTGCTTTATGTTCACCTTCATTTTTATTTATGTAACAAACATTTATATGGTGCTTCTAAGGAACCAGGCGTTGTTCCAAGCACTTTACAAATGTGACCTAATTTAATGCTCCCCGCAACTTCACAAGGCAGATATTATTATTGACCTATCATACGGAGGAGGAAACTGAGGCACAGAGAAGTTCGTTAGTTTGTCCAGCATCACGCATCCAGTAGGTGACATCCAGTAGGTGACAGGCCATGTGGGGCATGGCTTGGGCCCCCATCATCTGGCAATGCCATTTGCTCCTTTACTGCCATTATGAGCTCATGGCCATTAGAATGAAGGTTTTTTTCTTTTTTTTTTTTTTAAGATGGAGTCTCGCTCTGTTGCCCAGGCTGGAGTGCAGTGGTGTGATCTCAGCTCACTGCAACCTCCGCCTCCCAGGTTCAAGTGATTCTCCTGCCTCAGCTTCCTGAGTAGCTGGGACCACAGTTGCCCACTACTATGCTTAGGTTTTTTTTTTTTTTTTTTTTTTTTTAATAGAGATGGGGTTTCACCTTGTAGGGCAGGCTGGTCTCAAACTCCTGACCTCAAGTGATCTGCCTGCCTCAGCCTCCCAAAGTGCTGGGATTACAGACATGAGCCACTACACCTGGCCAGGATGAAGCACCTTTTTAAATTAACCTGATAATTCTGATTTTTTTGAGGTGCTGACTGTTAGGCTGAGGCTGCTGGGGTCCTTCCAGGTGTTCCACGCAGGTAGACATTTGCTGTTTGTTCCTCAGCCTGTGAGCTGTGCTTCTTTCTCCATCTGTAGCCACTGTGGCTCTCCTGGGGAGGGTGTCTGGGGCTGAGAGGGTTGGGTGCTGCACTGATGCAGAGTTGAGGGAAGCATCATATCCATCCTTTTCTTCTTTCTCCCCAAAATACTTTTGCCTCCCGAGACAGACAGTGCTGAGAACTGATCATGGGCTTTGCAAGTGGACAGTGGCCCTTCTGGGTGGCCAGAAGTCAGCAGAGGAGAGACGGAGCCTGGGACCTGGCTGAACTTGTCCACTTCTGAGCCTGTGGAGTCATGGTCTATTGTAGCAGTAAAGCCTTTGGAGATACCCTCTTGCCATGCTTCCTTTTTTTGTACAAATGGGGAAACTGAGGCAGAACACCCAGCTCCTGGGCTATAATTTTTCGCCACCCTAACCATTTGTTTCTCAGTGAGCCGGATGAGAAGCTAGGGAAAGACTTCAGAGGGTTTTGTGTTGGTTGAAGCAGGAAGCCAGTGAAGGCTGCGGAGCAGGGGAGGGGTTCTGTGAAAATAAAATGAGCGTGCGACACCTGGGCTGGGGTGTGAGCCAGGGAGCTGGTGTGGCAACGTGTTCTCCAGGTCCTTGACCTCAGGCTTTAGGCCTGGCCAAACCAAGAAATCAGGTGGGGAGGCTGCCGGGGGATAAGCAGGAGAGCTGTGTGGGTGGAGGCCAAGCAAACCAAGGGGATGCTGTCTGCTCGTGCGTGGAACAACCTGGGCTCCGTGTGGCATGTGATGGTCTTGGTCTCAGATTGGAGAGACCCATTGCACCTGCCCCATTTACATTCTGGGCAGTGACTTGGCTGACGCTGAGGACAGAGCTGGCAGAGGCTGCAGGGAGACGCCGGGCCTGTGTTTTGAGCAGGGGCCAGGGCTGGATGCTGGAATAGGCACCCGGCTCAGGTCCAGTCCACGTTGGCCTCGGATCAATGAAAGCTGTCCCAAGGCCAGTGTATTGCGCTGCCGCAGGCTGGGGGCTGCTGGGCTGGGCGGGGCCTTCTGAGGCCACCATCCTGGAGTCACTGGCTCTGAGAACATCACCAGCATGTCCTGGGCCCACTAGGGGTGGGTCCTAGCCCTGCCCCATGCCCTCCCCACTCCATGATTCATAGTTTCACTCGTCCCTGCTTGGCATCGCAGCCAGGATGGTTTTATCGACACACAGAGAAAATACAGAGCCCACAGAGAGAAGGAAGAGAGGGTTAGCGGTGTCCTTTTTTGTCTGCTGTTTTATGTGTCGTTTTCCAGGCACTGTGCCAGCTCTGTAAGGGCCTTCAGTAATGAGGGAGAAATGTACGGACCCTATCCTCAATGAGTTTAGCTGGCTAGGGAGCCTGCGAGCCACAAGCAGTCGGGCTGCAAGGAGGACACGGAGGGGGCCTGCAGGGAGCCGCGACTCCAGAGATGGCTTCTCCGAGACTGGGAGAATGAATTAGGAGGCAGGGAGAAGCAGCGAGTAGGGGACCATCCTGCGCAGAGGGCGGTGATGGGGAAGGGGTAGGGGCAGAATGGAAGGCGTGGGCTGTGGAGGAGGGCTAGTGCAGGGGTGGGTGGAGACGGGCAGGATGGGTTGTAGGGACGGCAGTTCCAGTCTCTCCCGACCTGGGTATGAACAGCACTACCTTTCTCTCTCTAAAGTGCCAGGTTAGGGCACTAGCATTATATGGGCAGCCCAGGTATAAGTATCTTTATCTAACAAATAGGGAAACCAAGGCTCACGGAGAGTTAGTTGTGCAAGAACTTGGAATGAGGATGGGACCAAGAGGAGCTGTGAACCGTGCCTGGAGAGCTCAGGCCTTCACATCACCCCACACCACCCTCCACAGTGAAGGTAAAACCATGTTCTCGGAGCATAGACTCTGCCCAGCCTCATGCTTAGGGTGTTAAGGGTGAGGAGGAGTGAGTGAGCAGTACTCATGCACTGGCCCATGAGGAGAATAAGCTCACACCGGCTTAAGCCAAAAGGGAAGATTTCATGGTTCATGTTATTGAAAAATGTAGGGAAAGTACTAGCTTCAGGCACCGTTTGATCCAGGGGCTCAAGTGATGTTCTTAGGACTCCTTTTCTCTTGCATCCCCTCATGGCTCTGTTTTCCTCAGAATTAGCTTTTTTCGTAGCTGGGATTTCTCTGTGAGGTGGTAAAGTGCTCTCAGCAGGGTCAGGCTCTCAGCTCACATCTCACCAATGTCAGCAGAGAGAGAGAAGATGTCCTGGGTCGCCTCTCCTCGGCCTGGTTTGCGTCGTGTGCCCTGCCCTGAGCAGTCCCCATGGCTGGCGTGGTGTGGAGCTCTCACTGGGCAGGCCTGGGTTACGTCCCCTCCCTGGTGGTTATGGGGAGAAATCAACCTGCCCACATCATGTGGGTGAGAGGAGTGGAGGGGCAGGGTTTCCATGTAAAATGCAGGCCACACAGTTAAATTTCAATTTCAGATAAATAGTACTTAATTTTTTGTGTGTGTTTTAAGTCTATCCCAAATACTGCAGGAGACATACTTATGCTAGACAATGATTTGTTGTCTGATATTCAAACTTAACTGAATGTCCTGTGGTTTTATTTGTGAGGTCTAGAAAGCCACCGAGGAAAATCAAAGTGTTCCCAGAAGATGGAGGAAGGGAGGCTGGGGGCCAGGGGCTTCCGAATGGTAGATGCCCACCACAGGAGCCAGGTGAGGGACAGAGAGCTTCCCACAGCCTCAGCTTCCTCCTCAGCTTACAGTCTGTGAAGCCAGCCTAAAATGTGCTGGATATTGAATGATAGAGGTTCCTGGGGCACGGGATGCTTAGAACAAGCTTCTTGCACTTGAATTAGGCTCTGAAATTTGGGGAGGGGATTTCTTGAAGTGGGACTGGGATGGGGTGTGGTGGGGTGGGAAAAAATGTCCATTTCCATTGTTCTGCCTCTCAGGCCTGAGTCCTGGCATCAGGGTCCCTGGCCCCTCACATAGCTGGATTGGCCACAGTGTGACCATTGCCTTTCTGGGCTGGACCGATATTCCACCTGCTTTGTCGGACACCAACCAGCTTGCAATTCATCGGCCTGCCTACTCCCTGTGAATTCACCAAATGGGTCAGGATTCCACCAACTACCCGGGTAGTTCAGGGGAGAGCCCTGGGAGGTCAGGGACTGCAGAAGCAGAGCCTGAGGTGAGGGTCCCGTGCAAGTGATTCACTCAGGACACTCTCCCAGAGCAGGGCAGGCCAGTGAGGCAGTGGAGGAAGCAGGACAGACCAGGGGAGGAGGCCAAGCACAGGTGCCATTGCAGGCAAAGTCTTGGCTTCAGCCTGACCCTCTAGGGGAGCTCTGGGGTGTAAATTATGCTTCTGAGTTTGTCCTGACAGGAGGTATGGGCTTTCATTCTCCTGCACTAGGCTCAGGGCCACCTGGGGTGGGGACACGGCAGTTCTCTGAACCTGCAGACACAGCCCTAGGGCAAGCCTCTGAAGAGGTCCCCAGGTGAGCTGCTGGGAGGGAGCACAGATGGAAGGGAGGGGCACACAGACCTGGGGGGACCTGCATGTGCGCATGGTGCCCTGGGGAGTCGGGCCACAATCAAAGGGTCTGGAGGAGTGAAGAGGCCCCCCATCTGCAAGCACCTCATGGGCGTCCTACTGCAGGTGGTCTGGAAAGGCTTGAGAAGTCCACGCAGCATTCCCCAAACGTCCTGGACCCTCACACCTGGACCCACTGTGTTTTCCTTTGAAACGTTTGGTTGCCTAAGACAGTGCTTGTGGAGAAACCATCCAAGGGTGGGCTTGTTGAGCTGGGTGCTCCAGCCCCTAGCAGTCCGGGTGTGCGGGGGCTCTGGTCCCATGCCTCTGCTCCCTCAGGGGACTCATCACTCATTCTTTGCTGCCTGCTGTGGGTCCTCTGGATTCGGATCCTGGCTCTGCTCCTCTTCAGCTTTGTGACCTGGGCAAGTCCTTTCCGTTTTTGAGCCCTCAGTTTCTACATCTGGACTCTTAGAGGTTCTTAAACTAAAATTCACAAATAGGCTTATAGTGAGAAGGTTCGTGAAAACCCTCAAGTTCAGTGTGCAATTTTTTTTGCACGGCATTTTTCTAGGGGGACATTCTCAGAGGGGCTGAGTCCTTCTCGCAGGTCAGAACCTCTGAACAAAGGCTCTGGCCTGGCCTGACGCTGGTGGTCCTGGTGGAAATGTAGGCCTCAGACAGTAGAGGCCTCTCTTCCAGATCCAGGAACACGCAGGGCAGCGTCCTGAGAACCCTGGCCTTCCTTTCAGGAGTGCTCTGTTTCTCCCAGCCTTACCACTTTCTTACCTCCCCTATGACTCTCAGTCTCATCGTATGTAAAAACAGCAATAGGTCACATGTGGACCTCTTGGGGTTGTTGGGTGAGGTACAGGCGTGGTGGGTGGACTCACTGCCATGAAGACCCTTTTACCTCCAGGCCCAACAGTCACCTCAGACCTTCCATGCTCACCACATGGCCTCTCCCAGACCTCACTGGCTTCCCAGGTGACCACCCTGTGGTGACACGGGCCCCTGATGTGGGCTGCTGACCAGACCTGCAGGGGCAGGCAGTGGCCTTCTAGATCCCCATACTTTTTGCTTTGAGATCTTTGGTTGCCTGAGAATGGCAACAGCAAAATTTGGTGTGTGTTGGTTGGCATGGGCAGGAGAGAGTGCCACCCTGCTCCCCTGGGCCCCTAGCGGCAGCCCACTATGCATCTCAGCTGGTCCCATGCCATTTCTGGAATCAAAACGCTGTCTGCATTACACAGCCCTGGCTTGCAGGTTCAGTGAGAGCAGTGAGAAGCAGGCAGGTGTCTGGCCGTGGCCTCTTTGTGGCCTGTGTGCACCGTGTGGCTGTGGGAGGGAGCAGCGGGGTCTGGATGCCCCTAAGTCCAGAGTTTCCACCTTCCCTTCCAGCGAGAATCAGGAAGACACTAATGATTCATTTCACCAGAAGGCTGCAGGTCTTGCCACTGCTAGGCTCAAGACCCTTCTAGCAGACTTCTGTGTGTAAGTCTTTCTAGAACCAACTTGGAGACCCATTTTTGTATGTTTTGGCATTTTTTTCCTCTGAAACGCTTTGCTGTCATTTCTGATGTTAGAAGTCATCATGCGTGTTCCTGGAAGACCACTGGGTCACCCGGAATCCAGCACTGGGCACCACTTCCGGGAGCATTTCGGTGTCCGGCTCTGCAGATGTGTACCTCCTACTACAGCGCATGGAAACGCGTGCAGATGATGTCAGGGAATGCAGTCACATTCTCTCTGCTCTTTGGCAACTGCTTTTTTCTTTCAAGAAAATGCAGGGCAATGTTTTTCTGAGTCAGTAAATACAGAGCTGCGTTTGGTGGTTCAACACACGCTGGTCAAGTGCCTCTGCCATCAGGCATTGATCCATGGTGTGTCAGATGCTGGGAATGCCCCAGGGATAAATAAAGAAAGGAGTGTGGGAGAGGGGGCTGCAGTTTTAAATAAAGAGATTTGGGAAGACCTCACCCAGGTGACAAGGTGACAGTGAGCCCAAACCTGAAGCAGGGACAGGAGGGAGGGGCCGTCCAGAGGAAGAGCCTTCCTGGTAGAGGGAACGGCGCGTGCGAAGGCCCGAGTGGGGAATGAGCTAAACCTGTTGGAGGAATAGCAGGGATACCTGTGTGGCCGCAGGCAAGCGAGTGAATGGGGAGAAACAGAAGGGCGAGGGAGGTGATGGGGCAGACAGATTGGATGGGGCTCTAATGGGCTTTGGTGGGACTTTGGGGAATTGGGTAGGGGTAGGAGTGGTGGTGAGGGCAGAGAATAGAAAACGATTGTCATTATTCAAGAGAACTGTGGCCTGGAACGCGGGGCAGAAGTGAAGGAGGTGGCAGTGACTGGCTTCAGGGCGTGCTTTGAGGGAGAGCCAACAGGATGTGCGGATGCCTCCGTGGTGTCTGGCCAGAGCAAAGGAAGCAGGGAGCTGCCTGTTTGTGTGCAGGGAAGGCACCGGGGAGGATAGGTTTGGGGGCCACCAGGCGTCGGGTTTGGACACATGAAGTTTGAGGTGCCTGGTGAGCACCTTGGTGACATCACACGGGAGGTAGAGCCACATCATTTGTTTTAATGTAAAAACTGCTTTGAAAAAGTTATTTTTTTTTTAAGTATACAAGGATTGAGTGTTCTTGGTTTAAAAAGAGAGAGGGAGAAAATAAGAGATACTATAAAATTCAAATCACCCAGAAAGCCGGACAGCTGAAGGAGACAGCGACCTGGTTCCCATGTCTGAAGTGGAGTGTGGCCTTCCAGAAATGTTCTGGAAAAGGCACCTTTTTGTTGATTGACACCGCAGGAGGGGACTTGGCTGTTCCTCACCAGCTTCCTATCTGGCAGCACTGTGGACTCTGGGTCCTCACTCCCAAGCGGCTCCTCTCACCTTCCTGGTTCTTCCACACCCACTGGTATGATTATCATGCACTGCTGGGTGGCAGGCGGGTGGGATCGCTGCTCTCGTTTCATAGATGTGGCCACTGAGTCTTCCGAGCACAGCCCTGGCAGCATGCGGATTGTGGAGTTTCAGAATGAACTGAGTCCTCTGGAAGGCGCCAGTGTGACCCTCTTGATTCTGTCCTCATCTGGTGGTTGGGGCTGGGGGGAAGTTGATATCCACAGTGGCTCAGTGGGGCGGCGAGGAGGCAAAGACTTCACCGGCAGTAGAGGGAAGAGGGCGCTCCGGGTGAAGGGGACAGGATGGCCCAGGGCTGAGAGACTCCGAACAGGCAGTCCGGCCTGTGAGAGGGATGGTGACAAGTATCTTAGAGGGGACAGAAGGGGCCAGGAGATGAGAATGGGAGGCACAGGGCGGATGGGAGCAGAGTGAATAGGAGGATGGTTTCTGCAGGATGGTTTCTCCAGGGCACTGCAGGCCCGCATGGGTGGACTCTGTGTATGTGTGTGTGTCATGGGCACTCTTGTCCTGTCCAGAAACTGAGGCCTCGGGGTATAGGAATCAAGAGGCTCTTACCTCGTCTGTTTTGTTTATTTAAGTTCAGAAAAGCAAGAAGCTCAAGCCCTTTATTCCTGAGGCTGAGCAAGAAATTCCAGGCTTCTCGGGTCCCCAGTCCCCTGCTCTGGGCAGGAGTACACATTCTTTCCCCACAGTGAGGTGGCCTATGACTGTGGGGCACCCTTCCTTGGTGCCAGATGACAGTGCTGCCTGTCATAAGCAACCTGGCTCAGGGCCGCCCTGTCAGCAGGTCACACGCACTGGACCCTGGCAGCAGACCAGGGCCTGTTCCAGGGACAGGAACTGCTGGCAGACACTGCCCCAGCTGCTCGGTGATCAGAGGCACACCACAGCTCCTCGGGCCCCTCCTCGTATCAGCACTTGGCTGTGCGGCATGGTGGGCCAGTGGCCAGGCTGGTCAGTACTGTGGCAGGTGGTGGCATGGTGGGGCCAGTGGTGTGGCAGGCAATGATGTGGCAGGATCAGTGGTGCGGTGTGCAGTGGCATGATGGGGGTCGGTGGTGTCGTGTGCAGTGGTGTGCTGTGCAGTGTCATGGTGGGGTTGG